>JAYJML010000151.1:0-86703 GCA_035610835.1 Ophiura sarsii
AGATGAGTATTTATCTTGATCAGTGTTGCTTGAATCAAAACTTTTAAGTTCTATCAGTCAGTCAATAGTTAGGTCACCCAAGCCCTATATGAAAGCTATGAAGATTGTTAAACGGGGTCAGTAGTCGCAAACATGCACAAACACAATAGTCGAACGACCTTGCTATTGTCAAAACTCCCTACACAGAGGACTGCAGTGCAAATCTGTACGATGTTCGCCATGTAATGTCTATGGCGCCTAATGGCGGATTTCATTCCATGGTATGAAGCTATGAAGTTACCGTGGTCTTCTGTAGACGAGGGTTCATTTCATGATTTGGTGAGGTTTAGAACGAGTTAGGATTCCTGTAATTTCGAAGACCACAGATTTTCAAAACGTGAATTTTCCAACATTTTACGACATAAATTTGGTCACAAAACGTGTTTAAATATTATACATTTTACCGTTCTGCAGACGTTATTGACCCTCCTCTAAAATTCTACATGAGTTTTAGCACGTTCTCAGTTTTTGAGATGCCCAAATAGACCATTTTCCGAAGCTATATCTAGCAAATATTGCAGTCACTGAGATTCCATTGTTTTCTTGCGTATAACAAAATATGACATGCAGCGTGACCTCCCTACTGACTGCAGTGTCCTACCGTGCAGGGATTTGTACAGCAGAGTTATGCCACATAAATCATCACTAATGCTAGTACTGTCAATGAGTGCTATTAATTCCTTATAGCTCTCGATAGTCATACTACCATTATTATGAGGCTCAATGTTCTAATGATCAATTTGAATATGTTTGGGAGTATTGTGGTGATATTAGTGTTATTATCAACCCAGCAGTATTGTCGGGAGTATTGTTTCATATAAAAGATGAATTATGTCTATGGCGCCTAATGGCGGATTTCATTCCATGGTATGAAGCTATGAAGTTACCGTGGTCTTCTGTAGACGAGGGTTCATTTCATGATTTGGTGAGGTTTAGAACGAGTTAGGATTCCTGTAATTTCGAAGACCACAGATTTTCAAAACGTGAATTTTCCAACATTTTACGACATAAATTTGGTCACAAAACGTGTTTAATATTATACATTTTACCGTTCTACTGTTTGGGAAGTATTGTGGTGATATTAGTGTTATTATCAACCCAGCAGTATTGTCGGGAGTATTGTTTCATATAAAAGATGAATTATGACAAAAATGTATAGGTTTTGTACGAGATTTGTACATAAAGCAACCTGGTTACACTCTAACCATGGGACACTTTAGATTTTGTCATTTTTATGTAAAATCAGTTTCGTTTATGAGTTTGTGAAATTGGGTTTTTAACAATATTTTTCCAATCGCAATCTCATGGTCCTCAAGTATTGATATTTTCACTTATCCATGATGCAATGTGGTATACCTACAGAGAAGAACGAAGCACTTTGGCAAACTTGTAAGTATTAAATTAATATCATATAAATATTCCTTTAGAAAAACATGGGGCAAACAGCAAACAATAAGAGCAATGAGAAAGATTATTTCAAATATTTATTTTTGTAACTGCAAATAATAGAAAGATATGGTTTGAATTAAAAATCATGATGTGATAAAATATTTTAAAACATCTCTACTGTACTGATGATTTATTTGAGTTTTATAAAAGAAGCGAAAAAAAGAGTACATAAATAGACTAATTATATTTACAATAAGCATGAATACATTTTACTATGGGAATTATCCAAATTTGATATTTTTATTAGAAAAGAGTTGTATATGAGAAAATGGTTTAACATTTTTAAAGCTTAAATTAAAAGAAATCAATATAAGAAATATGTGATACACTTTTGAAGAAAATAACTTATATTTGATATGCCATAACTATATTCTCAACTTTTCAACTCTTGTCTGATGAATGATATATTAAGCCAGGGTTTGTAAGAATAAACCAGAGTCAAAATAGGCTTAATGATCTGCCACTCAAAGTCTAAAGATTCTTTTCAATACATGTCTGCTAAACTCCGGTTGCACTTTTAAAAACTGTGAGTAATTACATATTTGCACGCAATGTCAGTAATTAAAAATCTGTTTTCGCATATATTTCTATACTTAAGTAATAAACCAGAAATGTTTTTTGTTGCTAGTTTGTTTGTTACGTGTTTTCCAGAAATTGATCAATGGCCGGGGTGCGTGCATGGTATGTAGCAGTATCATCTCGTGATATGGTACAAAACAAACTTCTATACAAGTTGTTGGTTACCATGATGCCTACTATGACCTATAACACACATTCCCCGGGGTGCTCAGTGGTCATTATAAGAGGGGTATCATGCGTGTCCAAGAAATCACGTAATTAGGGTAGTTTTTCCCGGGCACACATGTTGGTGATCAATGGTGGTCTTTCAGTTAGCATGTATTGTGACGTACTTCAATCGTGTGAGGAGGATTATAGGAATTCACACGAAAACAAAATATTGAACAATTTGTGGATGACCATCAGGAAAAATAAGCATGAAACAAAATGAAATGAGCATTTTACGAAGGGTCAACTGCAAATATGATTAGATCAAAAGAGAAGGTAGATGTTCCGGTTTTCAACTTGAAGTTTTCTATTCGACATGAAAGGTCATCCTCAAAAAAGTCGTATTCCAAAGTTTGAGTTGCATAACTCTAATGGTTTTTATTTTAGACGCACAAGATGCCGTGAAATGTGCCCATTGAGTTGTACACAAACTATATTGGTGGTTACCACTTTTCGCGGTATTTCGATGTTATTTCACCGATTTCTTCGTAATCATACTGATTTGGACCGTCAAATTTCAGTATGTTAATCAGAAAAATATGATCTTTCATATGATATGAAAATCTCCATATGTTTGAGAAAAATCTGTGTTATGAAAATGTGATCGGGTCATCTACCTTTAATTGAAAATGGTGAAAAGTCAACAAAATATTTCCTTAATCATGAGTACAGGAAATCGGTACAGGGTAATATTTATCACTGATCAAGATCAAATCCTATACATATCCCAAGGTAACACTCCCATTGAAAAGTTTAACAATTTCTTTAGCTATAGGCTTGATCAGACAGCCACTAAGCTCGAATAGCTTAAATATTTTTTACTGCCAACACAGAGTCTGTCTACACAACATCGAGAATAGCAACACTATACTGCGGTATAGGTTCGAGGTTAACTCAAGGTCATGCGACTTTTCATTTCATTCATCATATTCATACTAAATCTTGTATAAATACTCTTGACACACTACCCCTTCAATTTTTGCTGACACCCACCAATGACCCCATGTATGTTTAAGTTTGCCAATGATATCACGCCCCCACCCCACCCCCACCCCCATTATTTCCACTTGATTGTTACCCAGAAGCCTTTTTCACAGCAAATAAACTAGTTATGTGCTTGTAGTGCGTGTAGTGTCAGATTCAATGTTGCAAGCAGCGGCACCACAGAACCATGTGCGTCAATCATGGGTTGGGCGGGGGGGGGACAGGGGACACACTAGATCTAAATTTAGATCCTCAGTTTACCCCAATCATGAAGCTAGCATACCCCATCTCTGATTGCCCCAATCTAGTGTCCATCGAGTGAGCGGAGCGAGCGAGGCAGGACCAACAACTCTTAAGGGGGCTGTGCACCTTCGCATAGCCTCCGTAAAAATCTGCCGTAACTTCTTCATTATTCATTTAATCTTAATAAAAGTATACATTTTTTTGCAGGAAAGGGTTCAATGAATCCAACTATGATCATGGAATTGACCATTTTGGGAAAATTATAAAAAACATGTTTTTTGACCCATTTTAGGTTTGGAAAAAGATAACTCAAAATATATTTTGTTAAATGTTGTCATACTTGTTTTATTATATTCCCCATGCAATTCCCTAGGAATCTTTTTGTTTTTAATTTTTACTTTATTATCTTTTGAATTACAGACCAAAAAGTGCCAAAAAACCTGTTTTTTAACCTCCAAAATCGTGAAAATCACGTTTTTTGGTAAAAAATCTTATTTTTTGGCACTTTTTGCTCGATTCCTAGGGAATTGCATGAGGAATATAATAAAACTAGTATGATAAAATTTAATAAAATATATTTGAGTTATCTTTTCCAAACCTAAAATGGGTCAAAAAACGTGTTTTTTATAATTTTCCTCCCAAATTGGTCAATTTCATGATCATGGTTGGATTCATTGAACCCTTTTCTGCAAGAAAATGTATACTTTTATATAGATTTAATGAATAATAAAGAAGTTACGGCAGTTTTACGGAGGCTGTACCTGAAGGTGCACAGCCCCCTTAATGGATAAATGTAAGGCTGGTCACTGGGCTGGTGGTCAGGAGGATGTATTCTATACATCTAGGGACACACATACCATTTTTGAAGGATGGGGAACACTATATCAAATGCCCGCTAGGTTTTCCAAAGGGGCCCATGGAATTATTGGAACTATGATGTTCATTTAAGTACAAAGATGGATACTTTTTGCACTTGTATGTGCACATAAGCACATAAAAATGTATCTCAAGCATGGCAAAATTAGTGTAAAATCAAAATCGCTTCGCACGCTTTTTAAAAAATTTCTTGCCACCCCAATCAGAAAAAAAAGCTTAAAATAATCCCATATCTACGATGACCGTCCACACGAACATTTATCTTCTAGGGACCGTTCATTATTTATGGTGGAGGGGGGGTTGGGACCCCTGTTAACCAGTAGCTTTTTACACCCCCCCCCCCCCCCCCCTCCCTCCCTCCCCCGAAAAAATCAACTTGTCACGTACAGGCTGTCTTTACCTTTGGAATTTTGTTCATGGATACGTTGGCAAACTTTGTTGGTGCCCTATCTGAACGGCCATCATTTTATGATGCCCCTTCTTTTTATTGTGTGAAATAAGGAATGGCGAGCGTAGCGAGTTGGATTTTTTTCTTCATATTTATACATTTTGGGTGGTTTTGTGAGTCTTTATAAAAACCCGAACAAGTTAGAACATTCTTAGCAGAAACATATAATCCTAGTAAAACGTTCCACTTTTGTGAGCATTGGTGCAAAGCAGAGATGAGGTGAAAAGCATGCAATAAATCACATTTTAAATCATGAAATTGGATTTTGTAACATTATACACCCTGTGGCTCTAATGTCTCGACCGTTGATGATTATATAGATGTTTCTCCACCATATTGTCGATTTGCTGTCCAGATGTCATCTCATAGTAAAAGATCTCTGAAGTCGATAGGTTTTAAGAAGATATGCGCGAGATAAGTGCAGAAAAAAATGGCATTTACACTCCAAAATAGCCTCTAAAATCACTCCACTCCAATCACCACCATCTTTATAGTTTAAACAAATTTACACAACCCCCCCTGTTCAAGAATAAAAAGTTACATAACCCCCCCTATTTCAACATATGAAAGTTACATGACCCCCCCCCCCCCCCCCCCTCCACCATAAATAATGAACGGTCCCCTACCAACTTGTAAATACAGTCACGTCAGAGAACAACATCAAAAATATAAATAAGAGAAACAAAATCTGGAGGTTTTTGACATCAAAAGAGCATAAACAACAAACTGTGAAAAGTTGGAGAGAAGGTGTCTGTTCACACACCCAAGGGCGTCCCCAGACCCTTTTCATTGGGGGGTGTCAAGGTCATCAATTGCCGACAAGCCGACGATAAAAGATTTCGGCTCGCTTCGCTCGCCGGAATTCATACACACATATTTTAGTATGGACTACAATATGGTCAGGGGCGTCAATCCGTTTTCAGACATGGGGGACACAAATTTGATAATGATAATTGAAATGTCAAAATTGAATAGTTCGGGGGGAGCCAAGGGCGTATCCAGGACTGTTTTGATGGGGGAGGCCAAAAAAACCTCAAGCCATCTTGTTAATCTTAAATATTGAAACGTTAGAACTAATACAAAGCGCGCAAAATTTGTGATTTTTAAAGGTACAGTATGACGTTTAAATGTCCTCCACATTTAGAATATTTGTTGTGGTTTGAGGGTCATTATAATGTTTAAACCTGCAGGCAACATTTTTTAGTTTTTGAACTAAAAATGGTCATGGAAAACTGTCCTGAAGCTTTCTTATTATAAAGCGTAAGTAATGAAACATTGAAACTGATACGCGCGAAGCGCACAAAAATTGGCATTTCTAACACTTATGTATGACGTTTTGACGGATTGATATTGCATAGTTACATACATATCAAGTCCAAATTCAAATCGTATGGTTTAAGGGCCATTATAATGTTAAAACCTGTAGAATATATGCGCGCTGAGCGCGCCAATTTTTTCTGATTTTGAGCTCAAATGGTCATTGAAAACTGGTTGAAGCCTTCTATACTATAACAAATGAGGCTTAAATAAAGAAACATTGAAACTAATACGCGCGAAGCGCGCACAATTTTGCATTTCTTACATTTAAAGGGTCCAGTTTAACGTTTTTAACGTCCCCCATATAATATTTGGTTTGGTTCGAAACCATTATAATTGAACCTGTAGAAAGAATGCGCGCAAAGATCAAAAATATTTTCAGTTTTTAAGCTAAAATGGTCATGGAAAACTTTCCTGAAGCCATCTTGTTCAGCTTGAATAATGAAACAATGAAACTAATACGCGCGAAGCGTGCAACAATTGGCATTTTTAACACTTAAAGGGTCCAGTATGACGTTTTTAACGTCCCCCATATAATATTTGGTTTGGTTTGAGATCCATTATAATGTTGAAACCTGTAGAAAGAATGTGCGCGAAGCGCACAAAGATTTTCAGTTTTTAAACTAAAATGGTCATGGAAAACTTTCCTGAAGCCATCTTGTTTAGTTGAATAATGTTAACAAAACATGGTCAAATGTTCAATATAGGCATGATAGGCCTACTGTACAGCCTGTATGTCCGACATCGACATAGACCTACGTGAGATATCGATTGTGCCCCTGGTGCAACGCAAATTCTGGTCTCACGCAAATAACGACAGTTGTGCGCCGACACAAAATCTCATACAAATGGGCTTGTTCACAGTGCCTACAAATTTATATGCCTACATTGCCTTTGTTCATTTTTGATTTGTGTTAACATAACATATATGCCGACACAACATTATCATTTATGCATACGATCGATAATTGTTATAGGGCTTTCTACCCTTCTTTCCCTTTTCCTTTCTTTCTTTCTTTCTTTCTTTCTTTCTTTCCTTCTTTCCTTCTTTCTTTCTTTCTTTCTTTCTTTCTTTCTTTCTTTCTTTCTTTCTTTCTTTCTTTCTTTCTTTCTTTCTTTCTTTCTTTCTTTCTTTTCTTTTCTTTTCTTTTCTTTTCTTTTCTTTTCTTTTCTTTTCTTTTCTTTTCTTTTCTTTTCTTTTCTTTTCTTTCTTTCTTTCTTTCTTTCTTTCTTTCTTTCTTTCTTTCTTTCTTTCTTTCTTTCTTTCTTTCTTTCTTTCTTTCTTTCTTTCTTTCTTTCTTTCTTTCTTTCTTTCTTTCTTTCCTATTTCCTTTTCTCCCCTTCTTTCTTTCTTTCTTTCTTTCTTTCCCTTTTCCTTTCTCTTTCCTTTCTTTCTTTCTCCCTTTTCTTCCTCCTTCCTTTCATTTGCCCACAGCACCATGATTTTGCCGACACACCCCCCCCCCACAAAAAAGGGGGTCTTTAGGAGGCACATATATACCCAGGGCCTTTCCTATGTCAGTGCCCCCACCCCTAAAATCTAACAAAGTAAAGTAGCTCCCAACCCTGTACAAAACAAGTTTTATTTTCTGGTAAGAGGGCAATTACAGGATAAAACAACAAGCTATAATGTTCCATACAAAATGCCCTATGATGATGGGGTATGCATTCACCCATAGGGATGTATTATTTATATAACTTCAAATTATTATGACTTCATATAATTTCAAAATAGTAATTTTCCTCCTATAGCAGTGTGTAATTATAACAATAGTTATCTGGAATGGAGTAGCACTAATACTATAGAAGAATGTTTTAAATGTGTTATTTCTTTGATTAAAACATTCTTAACAAGCATGTTCCACAAAACGCCGTCAACCTGATATCCTAAAAATTTGTTCCTGGCACCCAAAAACAAAACAAAAAGGAGAAAAGAAAGAAAATGAAAGAAAAAGAAGAAAAAGGAAGAAGAAAAAGAGAGATAGTAGAGGGTATAGAGTTCTTTTTTTGTTACTTAGTAAGTTTCCATGCCCCCCCCCCCCACCTTATATTGTACGTTCCCGGCATATCAAGGCAATAATGGCGTAGCCAGAGGGTTAAGAAGGGGCCGACCACTCTTCTCCCCTGTCCCCCAATTTTGCCATTGTCGCCTCAATTTTGATAAGAGAAATCATAGTTAAATTATGACGTTCAAATACAAAGATAGCATTTTTCGATGTATGTGCCGCTTCCCCCAAAAATAAATTCATTCCAAATTAAGAAGATCGTTTGAAGCCAAAATGTACCTCAATCCTAGCAAAACCGGGTAAAATAGCAAAACATTAAACAATAAAAGCAGTGTCATAAGGCCAAAATATATCTCAAATGTGGCAAATAAGTATAAAGAATCCAGGGGTTTTCGTAAAAAAATAAAAATTAAAACATTTTAATTGAAGCAAAAATGTATCTCAATCTTAGCAAAATTAACAAAAACAAACTAACTCACATACTCAAAAAATACAAAAACAAACTAACTCACATTATTCGACTTGCAAAGAAAACATATAATACTGACCAACTTCACAAACTCAAGCACGATCTTACAAAAACATGGAAGTTCCTGAACACAATCATTGGCCGGAAACGCAAAGACAACACATTACCGGATCACTTCACTCACAGCGACACAATCCTCACCTCAAACGTATACACCAGATCGCACCAAATGAGTTCCAAAATTGATTTTTTTTTTTCTTCTTCTACCTGAGGGGGCACATACCCCCTCATCACACCCCCCTGTCCGAGCATAGCTCGGACAGGGGGGGGGGTGCTGTGCACCGCTTGGATGGTACCGGATTAATTTCATTTTTTGGGGCCCCCCCTAAACTTTTCTTGATCCGAGCCTGAGTGCCCCCCGGATAAAATAATCCTGGCTACGCCTATGTATAGGTCCATACAATCTTTACATTGACGTCTCTTGACCGCTTCAAAGGAAACTAGGGCGAACACGCCCTGCTGCTCTCTCCTAGTTCAGGTGTCCTCTAATACACTAAGACCAGAAACAGGTTAAAATATTAAACATGCAATATGCACTTTGCAAATTAAGTATGCTATCTGGCAACCAAGTAGGATTCATTAAAAGTACAAAGAAAGATTAAACATTACTATATGTAACAACCAGACCTGCAAATTTCCTGTATCGCATCGCAATTTGCACCTTAAAAATCATCAACTGCGCGCGATACAACTTTCAAAGGCTGGTGCAAAATTACAATACAAGTTTTTGCAGCCCTAAATCAAGTTCGCTATATCGCGATTCATTATATGCAAGCCTTCAACATAAACACAGAGAATGCCACAAAACATTTGAATATCTCTCTTTTTCATTGTTTTGATGCCCACATACAGCAGATGCATAAAATATAAACTTTCAAGCAGAAATTGTGCTTAAAGTATAAAATGTTTAAATTTGCTTCATTATTGATTCCATGTTTGTAAGAGCTGGTCCTGTGGCAATAAATTCTTGCCAGTATTTTGTTTCTTCTATTAACCCTAACCTCCTAAGTCACATTTTGAAGATTTTTTTTTCAATGACAATAACGCGGACAAAAAGAGTGGCGCCGCCACCGGGGCTCGAACCCACAACCTCTCGGTTGTCAGACGAACGCTCTACCAGACTAGTGCGCCACAGGGGCCGACCATACTCGGGCCTGACTATGTAGCCTGGGACTAAAAACGCATAGCTGTATATTTGTATAGTGCCTAACCTTGTGCTGTATATAGTCTTAGGCCATCACGCGACAGTGACGTAACTGCGCATACTACTAATTTCAGCACATAAAGCGTGTATACACACGAGCGTTGAAAGACAAAAGATACATACGCGTGCATAAAAAATGCGCTTGTTAGGTTACGTCACTGTCCAGAGGAAGCCAAATAGAGTATAGCTTCTTCTTTTTCTCTCTTTTCCCTTTTTTCATTTTGTTCTGGCCAATTTTTGCTTGGTTTTTGTCAGTCAGTCCACTGTGAGAATTGATCGTTTCAATACATTTTATGTCAACAAGTTTTCTTATCTGTCCACGCATGTTATGCATAACAGCACATTTCATTTACAGAAGCAAATACATGCTTCATTGGAAATTTTGAATACTGTTAATTAACTTGCTATAACTTCAAACCTTAATGCCACGACAATAATGGCCTAAAATCAGTAACCGTGCAAATGGAATGCCATATACTGTCTGGGCTATCCATTTGGAAAGGAAGTACCGTACTATTTGGTTTTGCCATGGTCTAAGTCTCATACTATATTGCGCATTTGTAAATAACAGGTCACATTTTCTAGGCTATAGCTCATCCAATTTTGTTTGAGCATAATCTTGATGGCGCTGTTTGTCGTCTGCTTTATAGGTATAGCTTAATTGCAGTTTACAAGGAATTGTTGGGAAAATCCTGAAAATTGTGCAGTTTAAAAAATCATAAAAATCTTATGTGCTGAAGGATTTTCACCACCCTGAATATGATTAAATCACATTTAATTTTTATTTATACATTATAAGTCCATTTAGTCACTTTTGTTTGTGTCTCACAGATTTGATGCACTTCTACTAACACAAAGGCCATGTGTTTTGAACTCACCACCCTTCCAATTTTTGGTGACGAATCATCCATCTCTTAAAGGTAGATGACCCGATCACATTTTCGTAACACAGAATTATTTCAAACATACTGACATTTTCATATCATATGAAAGCTCGTAATTTTCTCATCATCATACTGAAATTTGACGGCCTAAATCGGTATAATTACGGAGAAATCGATGAAATAACGTCGAATTACCGCGAATGGTGGTAACCACCGTTATAGTTTGTGTACTACTCAATGGGTACAGTTCACTAACTGTGCGTCTAAAATAAGAACCATTAGAGCTATGCAACTCAAACTTTGGAACACGACTTTTTTAAGGATGACCTTTCATGTAGAATAGAAAACTTCAAGTTGAAAATCGGAACATCTACCTTTAACTCAACAACTAAATGTGGTATGGTTGAGGTGTCATGTGAACGCCTATTTATCTAGGCCGTATATATCCGTCCAAAAATGAAACTAAATTGTAAATGCATTTTTGTTAGTGATGTGCGAAGCACCGTTCTCCGCGCTAGCGTGGACTGAGGGGGGATGTGCCCCCCTCAGCGTTCAATTTTTGTTCTTCAATTTTCAAACCCATTTGGCGCGATTTGGTGTGTACCTTTGACCGATTTTTGGTTGAAAAGCCATCACTTCATTTCCAATCAATATTGGCTTTTTATCAAAATTAAACAGCTCTTTCGTTATATGCGAGAAAGAAGTTGTGCATATATACTGATGAAATGTTGAAAAACTGTTTCGCGGTTGGTAACGGCGAATGGAAGCTTTTTTTAAATACATTTTTATAAATTGTTAACCCGTATAGCAAAATAAAGCTATTTTATGCAGCATTTTTACGCTTTAGGTTCGTTATTTATTTATTTTCCGACCATGATTTTTCGTAATATTTTTAGACGTTTCGATTCCCCCGATTGATGCGTTGAAATTTGAATGAATAAATTATATAAAACCTCTTCATTCCCCCGAAGAAGTGTAATCCCTACCCCACCCGAATGACTTTAGTGCTGGGCTGCCTGTTTCCTGAAAACATGCGCGCGTAGCGCGTGAATTATTTTCTATATGCTCAGTTCAGGCTATAATCAATGTATATATTTGTTTGAGATGGGCTTTTAGAATTATATTTCTCATACTATTTGTATAAGAATTTGGTTTCGATTCCCTCGACTGACCCTTAAAATTTAAAATATATAAAACCTTTTTAATTCCACCGAAATGGGTGTATTTACCCGAATGATAGTCAAATGTTGATTTATCTTCAGTTTTATGAAAGCGAAATAAAAGTATACGATCGATGACGACAGGAAAGCGACGATAAAGCGAGCGCGTAAAAATCTTGAACTGTGACCTCGATGCCTACCTGACGATATAGCAGTATCCTGCGGACGCCGGACGGTATGATATTGGTCAAAAGTTTGCAACAACAGTGAGGGTGGGCAATATGCTGCTCGTTTTACAGACGATGTCGGACACTGGCTCTTTCACGAATTAACGAAGGACAAACAAACAGTTAACGATGAATTAAATTATAAACAAATTATTCAAAAATTGATATTGATCTGGAGTTGGTTATTCAACTCCATTTGGTTATCAAACTCCAGCGGTTTTAGGATGAAATAATTTAGTGCCAACATTAAAATCCTTTTTTTACATTAACACCAACGGAGTTTCAACATATACGGCCATTCGTGTCCCCGTCTGCTGAGGTTATTTTTGGTTACATGAAATTGTTATTGTTTTTTATGTTGGACTATGTTGAGGTGGGCTCCTTTGGTTACTCACTTTGTTTGGTCATTTTATCATTTATTTATCACATCATCAACTCTTCATCTTCAAATGTTATAGGCTCGTCTTTTTTTCCTCCTTTCCTCTTTTCTTTCCTCTTTTCTTTCCTCTTTTCTTTCCTCTTTTCTTTCCCGTTTCTTTTCTTTCCCTTTTTCCCCATCCTTCTTTAGGGGGGGGGGGGGGCCTGTGGCGGCGCCGCTGGGCTGTATCTAGCTAAGCTACATTGTGTGAATAAATCAGGTAACTGTTTGGCTGATTTATGATTGATTATATTGTGAAAGTCAGAGGTGGTGGCGGTAGTGCTGTGTACAATCTCTATGGGGAATATAGAAAATGTTCCCAATTCTACGTTCAATTTAGCATAACTCCTCATCCTTGTATTGGTACAAACATGATTTTAAAATTATGATTGGGATAAGTATAAAAATATTATTGAGCTTAAATCAGAATATGACAAAAAAATCAATATTTTTTTAACATTCTTAATCACAACATGTTACTATCTAAATTCCAATAGTATATTTAGATTCCTTGTGAGATTACCGTTCAGAAAATATATACTTTTTATGGGGTAGAACAAGTAGTTATTGCGATATACTAATTCAAATCTCAGATGGTGTAAAATGTAAAAATCTGGACATGCAACGGTAAAAACACATGGCCATAAGCAAACAACAGATAGCGCTACAGCGCCACCAAGACACACAACTTAAAATCTGCAATCATCTGCCATGGCTTGCTCAACAGACATAATAATACTATTGTTCATTCAATCTCTGTGTTAGCAATAAAGACAATTATATGGTTGGTTGGTCTGCATTATGCTCATCAGACATAATATACTATTGTTCATTCAATCAGGATATCCAATCTCTGTGTTAACAATAAAGACAATTATATGGTTGGTTGGTCTGCATTATAAATGTAGAAGTTAAGAATTTGTTGTGGGGTCATACCATGTATTATACATTGTTATATATTTCAGTTAGTTTGTTTTTTTGGTTGATTTTCCATGGTCTTCTTCTTCTTCTTCTTCTTCTTCGGACTTCTTTTTCTTCTCGGACTTCTTCTTCTCGGACTTCTTCTTCTCGGACTTCTTCTTCTTCTTCTTCTTCTCGGACTTCTTCTTCTCTTCTTCTTCTTCTCGGACTTCTTCTTCTTCTTCTTCTCGGACTTCTTCTTCTTCTTCTTCTCTGACTTCTTCTTCTTCTTCTCGGACTTCTTCTTCTTCTTCTTCTCGGACTTCTTCTTCTCGGACTTCTTCTTCTCGGACTTCTTCTTCTTCTTGGACTTCTTCTTCTTCTTCTCGGACTTCTTCTTCTCGGACTTCTTCTTCTTCTCGGACTTCTTCTTCTTCTCGGACTTCTTCTTCTCGGACTTCTTTTTCTTCTTCTCGAACTTCTTCTTCTCGGACTTCTTCTTCTTCACGGACTTCTTCTTCTCGGACTTCTTCTTCTTCTTCTCGGACTTCTTCTTCTTCTCGGACCTCTTTTTCTTCTCTTCTCGGACTTCTTCTTCTCAGACTTCTTCTTCTTCTTCTTCTCGGACTTCTTCTTCTTCTTCTCGGACTTCTTCTTCTTCTTCTCAGACTTCTTCTTCTTCTTCTCGGACTTCTTCTTCTTCTCGGACTTCTTCTTCTCGGACTTCTTCTTCTTCTTCTCGGACTTCTTCTTCTTCTCGGATTTCTTCTTCTTCTTCTTCTCGGACTACTTCTTCTTCTTCTCGGACTTCCTCTTCTTCTTCTCGGACTTCTTCTTGATGTTGTGGAACAATTGTTTCCTTTGACGACCTCTTTTCCTGCTGCCTTCCACTTTCCTTCTATGATGTGGAGTGCCAGTAAGCTACCACTGCCTCTAATGATGTGCCAGAAGTAGGCCAGCTTTCTTTTGATAAGCTCTCCTAGCAGTTGTCTCTTTACACCAAGTTCTTTCAGGATACTTATGTTGGTTCTTTTCTCCAGTTAACTCTTAACATTCTTCTCCAGATCCATATTTCAGCAGCCATTATGCGATTTTCATCTGCTTTGGTTAGAGTCCATCCCTCCAGACCGTAAAGGAGCACGCTCCATACCAATGCTTTTACAATCTTTGTTTTAAGGTTTGTTGTGATGTTGCGGTCATTCCATGTCCTGGAGTTCTATCATCCTTCCCTTGGCCATTCCCATTCTAGCTCATATTTCAGCTGTGCAACTAGCAGATGTGGTATTCACAGAGCTTAGGTATTTGAAGCGACTAACTTGTTCAACATCCTCACCATCGATTGAGATATTATGTTAGAAGTTTTGTCTTTTTGACATTGAGCTTCAGATTGAGCTTCCTGCCTGCATCATTTACGGCTGATGTTAGCCTCTCGATGTCTTCTTCAGAGGTTTCAAAAAGTGCAGTGTCATCGGCATATCTGAGATTTGAAATTGGTGTACCGCCTACTTTTATCCCGTATACTGGTCAACATCAGCGTCTCTCATGACTTTTTCTGTGTAGGAGACGAACATGTGGTGAAGTACCTTTACCTAGGTTGAATTCATCTGTATTTTCACCATTCCATCTGATCCTTGCCTTCTGATTCACATAGAGGGATTGAAGCAGTGCTACAAGATGTGCTGGAAATCCCATCTCTATCAATGCAGAGAAAAGCTTGATGTGGCTCACAGAGTCAAATGCTTTGGTAATCTATGAACATGATGAAGTCTTTCTGACCTATTGCAATGATTTTCTCCATCAAGATCTGCAGACAAAACAGCATATCGACAGTACCAGGGTTATAGCTAGCCCAAGTTGAGTGCCGGTTGCACCCCCGATGAAATGTTATGATGTAGTTACATACATAGTCCTCTGTTCTAAAGCATCTCTGCTGCTCCGCGTTTTTCACCCGATTCCTGACGATCCTCCATCTCTGCTGCTCCGCGTTTTCCACCCGATTTCCCAAAGAAACTTGTGATGCGTTGCTGTGACATATTTAATAGAATTCCTCGCTTATTTCCAAGTTAAAAACTTCTATTTACCCGGGTATTTATTCCTGCTGCCTCAATGCATTTAGACAATTGCCTGCTGACCCCGACGCAGCGAGAAAGTTATGTGTGCTAGTTGCGTGCCAAATCAGAGTAAACTACTATAAGCTTTCATATCGGTGAATAATGCATGCGCCAGAGATTAGTGATCCCCAGGCCATGCCACGAGGCATCAATGTCTCTTGACCTTTGCACTCAATTAGCGTAAAGGACCAATCGCGGCCGGGATTCCCTGGTATTCCCCTTTACGTCACCAGACCTTTAGCGTGAATAATTAATTGACAGAATTATTTCGCTATGCTTGCGTAAATCTCGGAAACGGGGTGATTTGTAGGACTTTTAAGGTGGGGATTTCTTATTTTTGTTAATAAGTAGACATTCTGATTTAAATAGTAAAACTTTTAACATTCATTATTGCAATAATAGTCAACTTTTAACACCCACTATTGCCATTTTCGGAGTTTTGTGGAGACTTTTTGTGCCGGTCGGTAGATGCAAGGTTTAAGGTTAGTGCCGGTCGGATCACTTCCGTGCCGGCCAGCCCCGACCGGCGCCGACCGGCGTAGCTAGAACACTGGACAGTACCCCTGCCTTTCCTGTAGGCGGCTTGCTCTCCTGGAAGTTCTTGATCTAGTTTGGCTTTCAGGCCGTAAGATGATGATCATCAGTAGCACCTTACTTGTATGGCTAATGAGGGCAATTGTCCTGTAGTTGGAGCACTGTTTGCGGTCGCCTGATTTGCGCTTTCCAGTCATTTGGCCAGTCGCATTTGATCCAGATGCATGTACATAACTGATGTAGTGTCTTAATTCCGTGCTGGCCTGTTGATTTTATAAGCTCAGCAGGTATCTCATCAAGGCTTGGTGATTTCCCATCCTTGAGTTTCTTGACAGCATACATCACTTCATCCTTCATCACTTCATTGGTGGAGGTTTCATGTCATCGTCAAATGCTCTGGCCATTTTTGTCATGGGTGTTTCTCCACGTGGACTTTCAAAGAGTGAGGCACCATACTCTCTCCATCTGTTCATAATATCTGATGGTTCACTTCGCACTGCTCCATCTGTGTTTTTACACATGCTTGGTTTGATGGAGTGGATTTATTTCGGAGTGATCTGATCTGATTGATCATTGCTTTGGATTTTCCAGTTGCATCAAAGTCTTTTATTTGTAGACATTGCTCTTCAAGCCATACTGCCTTGTCCCTTCTGATTCGTCTTTGAATTTCAGCACGCACTTCTTTATAACGTTCTACTTATCTTATTATGTGCAGTTTTTGCGGCATCCAATATGTCGGTGAAACAAAAAACACATTAAGAACCAGACGTTATACATTTGCCACCTCTCTGACATCCGCACCAAAAAGGATAAATCTGTTTCCAACCACTTCAATTCCCCCAACCACAACATCACTCACCTTACCATCATTGGTATTGATGCTTCCCCCTGTCTTAGCATTTTGAATACTCGCCTCACCAAAGAAACATACTGGATCCAGCAGCTTAGATGTCTTGCACCCCATGGCTTGAATATTGATGACTAGCTCATAAGTATCCTGAATGTAATACCACTTCCACACTCCACTTCTCTTCTTTTATTATGCTAATTTAATCTTCACAGTATACTCATATTTTTGCCTACCCTTACCGAAATAGAGACCTTCATCAGGCAGTCGCACAAGCAGTCATTTTAGGCGGTCAAATTAGGCAGTCAAATTGAATATCTTCCTATTTCTCAAATGTATGATTTTAGGCCTTCGAAGGCCTATAGGCAGTCGCTAAGCCTTCACAGAGCAAAGTTAATATGCAAATGAGCTAGCGACCGCCTATTTATGAAGGGCTATTTAGGCAGTCGTCTAGTCGACTGCCTATTTATGAAGGCCTAATTAAGCGGTCGACCGCCTAGCAGGGATAGGCCTTCGAAGGCCTATTTGCCTTCAAAGGCCTATAGGCAGTCGCTAAGCCTTCCCACAGCAAAGTTAATATGCAAATGAGCTAGCGACTGCCTATTTATGAAGGGCTATTTAGGCAGTCCTCTAGTCGACTGCCTATTTATGAAGGCCTAATTAAGTGGTCGACCTGTTTTTAGGAAGATCTCAAATTATTAAAAGCTGTAGTGTGTGGTGCACCCCACCCCGTGCACCCGGATCAGGAAAATCTGAAGATCTTGCAAGCAGCCTCCGTAGCTCAGTAAGATAGGTACCAGACTGCTGTGAAGGTGTTGACACAAGTTCTATCCCCTGATCGATTTATTTAACCCAAATGAAATTCTAATAGTGCTTCAAAAATACTAGACCCATTGGAGTTTGCCACTCAATGACCCCATGGGGGGGGGGGGGGGGGGGGGGGGGGATGGCACCGATGTTGGAAAGGGGTACACCGAAACTTCAGACACAGCCTCCTGCTTGTGGCATTGTAGGGGTGAGGGGGGTTCCCCTGTTGCATAGAAACTTATGGGAGCTCTCTACCTCATATCAATCAGAAACTGAACAACCATTTTCACACCAAATTAGACTCTTTACTAAATTTTTAAAAATGCCTTGATCTGATACTCGATGGCACCCAAGACTTTGTATACCACCTCCCTACATGGTTCTACCACTACCTGATACTAATATACCTAAGGTATATAGTCTCAGGCCACTACTAGTTATGGTTTACATAATATTGAAATGTAAACCATTTTACGTCACAAGTTAATTAAAATAGACAATTAATCTGGCTTAATCCTCTAATGAGGCGCACTTGGGTCCTTTTGTGAAAGCAATGTTGTAACATATTTTCAATTAACCACGGCAAAAGGACCCAATTTCCAGTTTAAACGTGTTTTTTTTTTGTTTTTTTGAAAATATAATAACATAACCATAAATATGGGATATTGACTTATGTAAAGCACCTAACAAGATATCAACATGAATAAAAAAATTGGGAAGGCTTTTACAAAAAGACATTTCCTTCAATAACTCCGAACTACCAAAATGTCACTTTGGTCCTTATATGTCGTAGTAGGGCAGTATAGGTATGTGCTGCCTAGCTGAAGACCCCATTTCACTCTCTTCTGCTAGATTGTAAGACCCCACTTTTGAGCTTGCATCAGCTTTTAAGACCCCCATTTTATTGAAAATTCCAAAAAGCGAACATTTTCATTCCAAAGCCCCAATTTTTTGAAAATTTGCGTTCTAAATTAAGTGCCATTTTCTTCGAAAAAGGTCGATCGAGTTTCAAATATGTCAATGGCCATTGTTAGTTTTTTATAACCCCCTTAGCGTATAGCAACATTTTTATTTTTATGGAATCTGAATTACTTATAATATTGATCAATATTATGCCCACCTATTTTAGGTTTTATAATTTTGTGAATTTGAGTGTGTCAAAAAATTATAACCCGAATGGGATCGAACCAGGAACAATAGCAGTAGAGCGCTCTTGTTAGACAACAATGGTTCGTTTCAAGTAGTTAAAAGTGTTACAAAGAAGGTTAGGTCTTTACAAATATTATTTATTTATTTTATGAATTTATTTATTCAAATGAAATGAAACTATTTGAAAAAATAATTATATTGTTCTCTCTAATGTTCCTTGCATGATACTCTAACCATTTAATTTATACAAGCAAGATTGTATGATATTATTGTGAAAGTGGCCCAACCCGATTTCTAGACGACTTAGTAGATTGGTCATAACTTTTAAACGGAAGTAGTTAAAAAGACCAAATAAAATGATTCTGGTAGCCAAAACGGAACTTAACACAGAGTGTAAGAGATGTTGACATTGCATGATTTTAACATTGAATTAAAAATAAAATTGCGATTGTATAACTTTTTTTTGTTACAGTCTGTATACTTCAATCCAGATGTTGCAATCATCATTTTTGTATCTTTTAGCAGCTCTCTCGTTGAATCTCAGCAGAGTTAGTATTTATATAAGTACAGCATGGACGTCTCGAACATTGTCATATCATTTTGTAGCTTTCTCTCAGCGAAGCGAAACATCATCGACAAGTTCATTTCTCATTTTATTTCTCTCTGTCAAGGCTCTGTTTATAACATTCTCGTAGACTATTTACTGTTCATAGAATTTTTTCTCACCATACCAGTCTTTATCAAGCGTCGTTGCTGGTGTTTCATTATAAACTGCAAGTATCGTCGAACAGTTTACCAACCAATCTATCGCTTATCATATCTCGGCTACGTTGCATTCTATCGTTGAAAGGCTTATATATGTAGCAAAGTTTCTCTTTTCTGGGATTACATCCTGAACATTCATTGTGTTGGATGGCTTACCAGATCCTGGGCTTACATTCGAAACAGTCTCTTGTTGAATGGCTTACCAGATCCTGGGCTTACATTCGAAACAGTCTCTTGTTGAATGGCTTACCAGGAATTCATGCTGGTAATCGCAATTCTTATTTACAGTTATTTCATCACAGTCTATCAACAGCCTTTATTTTAGTCCTTCTTTTCTTGCTGGATAAATTCTATTCTTTCAGTCTCTGCTTGTATTATATTATTACTATTAAGCTTGAACTAGTTCTCTCACGAGTCACGACGAACTATCATATTTGTTCTCGCTGGATGAGTTATCTTTATCATCATCGCCGATCTCGTTCTTGCAATTCAACTTTCAAGCAATGCTGCTCGCCAAGTTTTATTTACTTTTCGCCAAAGTGTTATTTACAGCCTGTAGCCCAGCTGCGTCAAATCCAATGCGCAGTGGCCCGTGTAATCTTTTCTCGTCTGTCACTTGCGAAACTTTTCTTCTGTTTAACGCCCACACGATATTGCTAAAATCGTTTTTTCTCGATGAATTCAGGAATCCTTGGCATCAAAACCTGGTTCAATATGGGCGGGAGCAATCAACAATGTCAAATCCCACTCTGACACCATGTTACGCGATCTAGTATTAGATTTATCTACGTAAATAATCAGACACTCTTGAGATCGTGGTTTATCTTAAGATGACATGTTATTATACTCAATGTATAATTAGTACTGCGCATGCGTGGTATAGGCGCTAGATCTGGTGATCTATTAATACATTATAATACAGGATATGAATCCTGTAACAGGCCTGACAGAAACCACTTGACCGGTCAAAGGTACACACTTCAAAAATCAATATGCTAGCCCAACACAAATGTGACGCGATCAAGAGGAATGAGTCGGATGTCGGGGAATCCCAAATTGAGATATGGCCAATTCAAAATGGCAGCTTACATAAGTTTTGATGGAAATTCATGTATACAATTTGACATAACTTTGGAACAAAACGTCGTATCGACATGGGGTTTTCAGTTTCTGAAAGCTCTAGGTGTCTTCTTTAAAACTGTATTAAAAACTCATTTTCGACCAGGGTCGACATCCGACTCATTCCTCTTGATCGCATCACAAATCGTTTATTAAATCTGTGACCGCAACCCCGGACCGCAACAAGCACCATACACCTATTGATATTGTGTAACAATATTACCTTAAACCCCCAAGTATAAATCCAAGCGATTACTAGACATGATTATCAACAAGGAATTGACAGATTACATAGTAACCGGTCATGAATAGCGCACTCGTCCGAAGTATCAATGTGTAATAATGTACCTATTGGACCAAAACAACAATAACACATTAGTATTAACGCCCTGGAATATAGTGTGTAAAGGAACTACCAACCTCTAAAATAATGGTACCCAAAGTTAGTGCTGCGATCGATTATGATCGGTTATGGAGAAAAAGTGAAACTGTTATACAAGTGGAAAATTATAACTTGCTCACCAAATGTAAAGTTGCCACCTTGAGCGCCTCCAGGAAACCAGCTTTTACTGTTGAAGATAATATCGGCGAATTGTACCCGTTCATGCCCTGGAGTAGTCTTGAAGACAGTTATTTTCTTCTCTCAGATTTTAATTTATCTGTTGAAATTAGCATTGGTCTTATAATAGACCTGAGCAGTATGTTACTGATGGGGAAGTGTCCGAAACATATGTCTAACGAACTGCATCCAAAACCAGAGAGTAATGGTTATTTTTCTTTTTTCAAAAACAAACAAAAATAAATTTAATATCAATGAAATTTGTATTTAGAGTCCGCAGACCCTCCGTTTTTAGAGGTAAAATATTTAGAGTCCGCAGACCCTCCATTTTTGGAGGTAAAATATTTAAATTCCCCGCAGACCCTCCGTTTTTGGAGGTAAAATATTTAGAGTCCGCAGACCCTCCCTCCGTTTTTGGAGGTAAAATATTTAGAGTCCGCAGACCCTCCGTTTTTGGAGGTAAAATATTTAGAGTCCGCAGACCCTCCCTCCGTTTTTGGAGGAAAATATTTAGAGTCCTGTTTTTGGAGGTAAAATATTTAGAGTCCGCAGAACCTCCGAATCAGGAGGTAAGATATTTAGAGTCCGCAGAACCTCCAAATTCGGAGGTAAGATATTTAGAGTCCGCAAAAACTGCAATACTGGAGTGTCTGCGCCCGTTGCAAAAACTCCAATTTTGAAATTCAAAAGTTTGAATTCTGAATGTGTTTTCTTTAGAGTCCGCGGAACCTCCGATTTCGGATTTGTGCACCCGTCGCAGAAACTCCAAATTGGGAGTTTCTGCGCATAATACGCAGACCCTCCGAATTCTGAGTTTTTGCGACGGGCGCAGATACTCCGAAATGGGAGTAACTACATACATGATTTCAGACAGAGAGCTATGATTCATAGCTACTACTAGCCGTAATGACACTGATATTTGAGGTTGTAGTTGTACATTAAATACCCTTCTTTTATATACCTCCAGTATTGCCAGGAGTAATTAGTAGAATGCTGCTTCAAACCCGCAATCACAGTCGATGCTAACTCACACGGTAAAGAACTTGCTGATCACACTCCACCAGTCGCCATTTGCCAAATTCTGCTACAATTCGGAATAAATTTACAACCTTTCCGACGCGACGCCGAGTTAACAGTTCGTTGTAAACAATGTGACAAATGTGTACTATTTTCTATGCATTAGAATGAGTTGTACTATTTCATGTATTTTCCATGCATTATCGTTTGGGTATTCTTGTATCTATTACCTGGCGAACCGTTCGCTCGCCCAGCTGAATTATATCGAAGCTTCGATTGAATACGGCAAAGAATATCCGCATAAAATTTGTAATGCTCCAATCTCAATGCTATCTTGACAGAGAATGACATTTACACCAAACCAAAACATGGCACCTAACCCACAAAGCCTCTGATTGGTCTGCCTTCTAAACAACCCAATTTCATTGGTCCTTAACGTAATGCCCCCCAACGACACAACAACATTAGCAACGGAACCTACCATTTTCCCAGAGGTGATAATGTTTGGTTTCAATGGATGAACCATGGAAACTGAATTTTGCAGGCAGATAGCCTGTTATTAGGGCTTTAAAATGATACCAAATTTGTTGAGATAGCTTTTGTGGTTTTGAAAATATTTGAGAAAAATGACAGCATACAACTAAAAAATGTAACGGCACCACCTTATTGGGAGGCGAGTTCATAACGGGTGTCCCTAGTAGACTAACACTCTTTAGACTATTGCAAGATGATTTTTGACCAACCTCCCATGGCCGCATTCCGCAGACCAACAAACATCAAAGATAGAATTGTCCGCTCTACTTTAACAATAGATATACTTATATACTATATTAAATATTTACTATCGTTTTATTCATGAGGTCATAACTATAAGGAACTTCATTCCTAATATATGTATAATTATACCGGTACTTAAATAAATCCGTATCAGGCGCCTGACACTGTATTGTTCGAATCGCCGAAAGCATAGACGGTCATGAATATACAATGAATAATCATATCAATGAATATACGTCATTTGTGAAGTCGAAAATGAAACGTACCAGACCATAGTGGACACGAACGGCCGTAATCTTTGAATCTCCGTTGATTTCAATGTTATGTCGGAGTGTTTTACCTAATTTCATACTGACACGACCTGAGTGATAATCAAACGGTCCCCGAACGATGCCCTGGCGCTGTTGAAGTCAGAAATATCATCGTTCCCTACAGTCCGAGCGTTCCCACATCGAATTTCACCTAGAATATTCGTCACACGAACCTATGTCCGCCATCGTCTGAATATCGAAAAGGCCCTCTGGAGAGTCAAGGGGACAACATTTTTTTCTACGCATGCGTCCGATCGCTTTGGATTTGTCCACTAACATTTTGGACAAATGCCTAATGAGTATGTGCTGCATGGCAAGTGACACAACTTCCTGTAATGCGCTAATCAACCGTAGATCTAACCCCCGGGCTCCGGCCAGTTTGGGGTGGAAAAGCCCAATCAGGAAAAGTTCACGGAAAAGATTCAGGCGTTGACGGTTCAATGGTATATCACAGATAGGCAAAGTGGGTATATCCAGTGACAGTTGTATATCCCTTGGTATATAATATTTAATTTTGACTAAAGCAGCCGACAATGCATTGATTGATGATAACATCCAGAAGTGGTTTGATGTGATAATAATGCCGCCATGAGGATCGAGCCGTGTAGCGAGGGGCCACGCCGAACTATGATCGAGAGTGACCAATAACGCGCCGCAATGCGGACCACTGGCGCGCGGCGGGCCGGCACATCCAACATGCGCAAATCAGTGGCGTAGCCAGCTTTAAACAGGGCCATAGGGAGGGGGGAGGGGGTGGACTTATCAGACAGTAAAAAGTCCGAGTTGTATACCGACGAAAAGCATGATGTACGAGTCAATAAAACTATAGGGTGGTGCGTTCAAACATGGCCTATTGGATATGCCATAAACAATTATAAACAATAATAACCTTCAAAACACACTAATTTCATGTAAATTTTAGTTAAAATGTGAACATTAACTTATCTGCTTATGAACTACGTTCAGTTTCTGTTGATTGTTTATCTTTTTTGCCGGCCATATTGTAAACAAAATGCTGTCCCTTTAAAATTCTGTACCTTTAAATCAATACAAATCAATACAACTGAAGTTACTTCCGGTATCACAATTCACTTAAATAGCTGCAAAATCCGAAAGCAATAACCAATTTCCACCATTCAAAGTGCTACATGCAGGCTGACATCTTGGCTATGCAAAACGGTCATTCCCTGACTCTGCTGCCCTCAGGTGTAATGCCAGAGGGTGTTAACCGCGATTCCAGCTAGGCCATGTTTAAACGCACCACCCTATATATGGTAGTGCCCACATGTTGTGGCGAATATAGGGCCTACACTTACTTGCAACAGAGTGACGGTGGAATCCGGGGGCCGACTATACGACCGTAACAGAGCGACAGTAGAATCCGGTGTTTAATTTTTTTTAAATTGAGTGTATTGTTAATAGTCCCGGTTCTGAGCACTTCTCTAGCCCGCCCAACCTGTGGGCCTAAATGAGACACCGTGCACTTTGCGCCGTGCATATGCTATAACCATCTAATGATTGGAAGCGTAGCAGCATAAAGTATTATGAGAAAATGTGTACATATCTCCTAAGATTCTGGAGATTCGGAGTCTACCATCGGACCGGGCTTTCAGTTGCCCTACGCACAGGAGCATCGTCGAAGCGAGAATGTCCCCTGTAACCTTTTTCAAGATCTTTGGCACTGAAATTAAAATTTTGGTTCATTATAGAGGGAATCCACTTTACTCATACGTCCCGTAATCACCCTTCAAAGGTACAAGACTTGATCGCGTCTATCAATAGTTGTCTGATTGCCTTTCCACATATATTTCGACATGAATATTGCGTCTCCCAATTCGTTTATTCTAGCTAAATTTGGTACAAGAACTAACTTTCTTGAAATGAAGTTGTACCAAAGATTTTCTAGAAATTCATCGGTTGTACAGATTTAAAAAAAATGGTAATCATGGTAGATTTAACATTGGTATAAACGGTCTCCTTTCTCATGTTGTACGATTGGCTATGGCCTGTTTTGGAAATGTGTTTGCTTTGTGTATCCAAATAGCTTACAGTTGTATATTAGCCTAGCTATAACAAGCTATAAAAATGACATCTCTGAATGTATTTTAAACAAAGTGTGCAAAGGAGAAATGGTTGGACACACTGGTAAAATGGTTTTACAACAAGTGTTGCTATCATTATCAAAGTGAACTCAACTTCAATCACTTATTTATCGAGCAATAATATATTGTTTTACGCATTTTAATTTGTTTAGATTTAATATAAAGTTAAATAAATCCAGAGATAAATGAAAGATAGAAAAATAGATTAAAAAAAGAATAGAAAAAAACTATAAAAGCATTGGCGGCCTTTATAAATTATAAAAATTGACATAAAAATGATGTTACATACATCCACAATCAAGTTTTATTTATTTATTTTTAAAACAAAAAAATAGAAAACAACAACAAATACACGGAGATTCGAACCCGTGATTGCCGATTGCAAACGATATGGCCAACGTATGCACGCCACAGAGATCGACGAGTGTAATTGTGTCAGTTTTATTATTTAACCATTGATTCTTTTATTTATAACGAACGGATTTTTATCGTGCCATTTTTGACATTTTAAACCATATTTATATGTTACTCTCGCACAAAATGTGTTTGTAATGTGATTATTTTGGAAAGAATGGTAAAAACGTTGACATTTCGAACACAATAAATGGCATCTTGTATACTGTTTATACGGTCGCTCGACTGAACGTTGTGTGACCTGTTGCATTGCATTATTCATGTTACGATCTGTTTATGTATGCTTTTGTTATACTTCTCAATCGCTCATCGCCAACTCTGTACAAGAAACTTCATGCGCTGTCCCAACGCTGTCGTTAGAGAACAATAGAAAAGTCCCCTCGACTCTTCGAGGCGACCTTTGACTGGGTTCACGGGGTTAATCATATTAATGAGCAAATATGCAAATGAGCTAAGTGTCCCCTCCTATTATATATACTCCTTGTACGTATTCTATCGCCTTGATGTCTTACATAATCATTATTCACAGATGTACATTATAATCGTTACTGATCTGTTATTGTAATTTTGTTCATGCCGTTGCCAACATACATCCGAGTTCTTTGCATTATAGCTAATGATTTTATTTAGGTGGCCAGTACTTCCCGAGCTCTGCTCTGATTTGGTCAACCTACCATAGTATATTAATTGTATTGTCATTATTATGTATCTCATTTGTGGAAAATAAACTGAACTGAACTGAACTGAACCTGCTATCACTCCCCCAACCACAGGTTTTACCCCGTGTGTGCTGCTTGCACACATCAAATACATGCCAATACTGTTCACCACACGGAACAAGCCAATCACTTCACCAGCCGTACAAACAAAAGAGCGTAATTTAATATAAAAGTGAATTATGCATTGCTACAAAATAATAATATAGCAAAAATAATTACCCGACGACCATTTATCCACTAATTAATGCTTAATTAAATTAATTAATCAATCAATTCATTCCTTGATTTTATGCCCCGATCAATAATTGTGTCCCTGGGCAGAAAACTGCTAATTTCATGAACTTCGCAAATATTGCTAGTGCTTAAATTCGCGAAAATGATTACCTTAAAAAAATGGCATGTTTGTATGGTTTCGAATCGCAATTGAAGTCTCCACTAAATTGAAGCATTTTGACAATTCCAAAAAAATAACTACCTGCAAAATTACTTTTTTATCACTACATATCCAGATTTGGAAATATATCCAAATTTGGAAATATAACTAGATTTCCAGATCTGGACATTTGCCTGGACTAAGCATTGACATTGATGCCCATGCTTCTAAGGCCAAATTAAATTAATTGTTTGTCTCAAAGCTCCCGCGCGCGTTAGTATATTGATGCGCATTAGAAAAACAAAAATCCGAAAAAAACTTTTTCTTCTTTTTTTTCTTCTTTTTTTTTCTCAATTTTTTTTTTTAAAATCCCAAAATTTCACCGATTTTTCAGATTTTCATTGATCACATATCTTAAGACTGTGTATTTTTAAAACCCAGCCGCATCTCGGGGATGAAGGTTGGAGAAATCATTTCATACTTGGTCCACACATCAGTTATGATGAACCATCTCATATTATGGTGATAAATCTTTCATCGCGAGTCCCAGTGTTTCTAGATCAAAACACCCTAAATTTGCCAATTTCGACCATTTTAGCCTATATTCAGAAACGGGTAGTTTTAGTTTAAACCCTCCAACTGCAAAACGATTTTGCACAAAACACTTACACTGCAGTATCATCTTAACCCTAACCAGTAAAGCTAGTTTTTTGTGCGTATCGGGGGGAGGGGGGAAAAAGTGCTATTTTTTGGACCCGAAAAATCACCCAGCACCCCCCGGGATTCGATCGCCGGACCATCCGCACCCAAATCTGTCCCCCTACCGACTGAGCTAACTCCCTAGGTCACATGCGGCCACAAACTCCGTGGCCACATATGCCCGCGGTAGGTGACGTCATCGCGGCAATGCAGCAGCACGTGCCTGGAGATAGTTTCTGGCAGTGAGATTTAGTGAGATTCAGTGCGGTTAGGGATTTATTGCACATCAAAAATTGACATTTATTAACCCTAACCAGTAAAGCTAGTTTTTTGTGCGTATCGGGGGGAGGGGGGAAAAAGTGCTATTTTTTGGACCCGAAAAATCACCCAGCACCCCCCGGGATTCGATCGCCGGACCATCCGCACCCAAATCTGTCCCCCTACCGACTGAGCTAACTCCCTAGGTCACATGCGGCCACAAACTCCGTGGCCACATATGCCCGCGGTAGGTGACGTCATCGCGGCAATGCAGCAGCACGTGCCTGGAGATAGTTTCTGGCAGTGAGATTTAGTGAGATTCAGTGCGGTTAGGGTTAAGATACCTATAGAGTATATAACATGCGCATTACATTTAGTTTAGCTTCTGTAACTTTTGTTTTTTAATGGGATCAAACTTGTGTTTTTCATGAAAAATAGCTCAAATTATGTGTCAAATTAAAAACGGGAATTATTTTACGTCAAGCAACCAATTTTAAAAATTCACATATTAATGCAATCTATACATATTAATCTTCAACATATAAAAAATCACCGTTGGCTTTTTATTCCTACAAGTCGCTGTGTGACGTCAAAGTTACGTGTGTATATCACTCTATATAAATTGTTGGAAAATGAATGACGCATAGTATATCAACCATCTCGGTCATATGAGGGATGAAATGTTGTGTTTACGACGTGCATCTAAATATTTGATATATCCCATCTTGATAACAATCTTCAAATCCAAGATGGCCTCCAAAATGGCCGCCATAATTGCCAAAATACATATAGAATGCTCATATTTAATTCCATACACTAAATTATGCAGTTTCAATGCCTATGATCGAAATGCCTGAAAGGAGACACTAATTTAAGACGTTCTTGAGGATTCTTTACCTTCCATGATGGCCGCCGATCATGTCAAAATGGACATTAAATGGATGGAACAATGATTCTTTATTTGTTATAACTATCTTCTTTAAGACTAGGGTTTAACAAAACGTATACGATATCGTTATTATGTATCAAATTAAGAACAGGAATTAGTTTACGTCATTTAACCAATTTTAATAATCTACAAATCAATGCTGTCTATACATATTAACCTTTAAAATAAACATAATCATTATTAGCTTTTTATTCCTACATGTCGTTGTATGTAAGTCCTAAAAAAAATCATGGTACCATACAGACACATGTGGCTGAATTGGAATCACCGATTGATATACTTAATTTTCATTTCTCAATTTTTTTTTGCTACACATATTTAATTTTCCAATGTATCTTTATAGCAATGTAAAAATTCAGTAAAAATTCAGTAAAAATTATGCAGAAATTCGTTTTTGGGGTACCGTTCACTATTTAGACATTCAAACAGTTGCTGGTCACATTTTAAACGGTGAATCTGTGCCTTCAATGATCCTTACCATACACACATTATGTAACTGCTAGCAATGTATTGGTCATTTTGTTTTGTTTGTTTGTTTATACACGGTGGGTCCGCACGACACACGCTTGGGTCCTGATTTTAATGCCCGTTTTAATGGCAAGCAGAAACGTTTGACTATTCTGTGGTCATTAATCACTTGCCATGCTTAAATCACAATATCTCTCCCAATTCATATCATAAGCCAAAATTTTGTTTTCCAATGGACAATGGACAGCTTACACTAAAAGCAATGGATATTATACCGGTATGTCATTAACATGTCACCAAAGACATTTCAAGCATTTCATGGCCACATTCAGCATTTGGTGGTCAACATAGTTATTTCAAGATACTCATGATTAGTTATATGGTGCCTAAATATTATACTGTAATAACGATATTATATGATTTTTTTTTTAAAAACCTCGTCTTACAGAAGATAGGTATGACAAATAAAGAAGCTTTGTTTCAGCCATTTAATGTCCAATTTGACATATCGGCGGCCATTATGGAAGCTAAAGAATCCTCAAGAATGTCTCAAATGTGTGTCTCCTTTCAGGCATTTCGAGCATAGGCATTGAAACTGCATAATTTAGTGTATGGAATTTAATACACACGTTCTTTATGTATTTTGGTGATTATGGCGGCCATTTTGGAGGCATCTTGGATTTGAAGATTGTTATCAAGATGGGATATATTATTTATTTAGATGCACGTCGTAAACACGACATTTCATCCCTCATATGACGGAGATGGTTGATACACTATGCGTCATTCATTTTCCAACATTTCATGTAGAGTGATATACACGCGTAACTTTGATGTCACACAGCGACTTGTAGGATTAAAAAGCCAACGGTGATTTTTTATATGTTGAAGACTAATATGTATAGATTGCATTAATATATGAATTTTTGAAATTGGTTACTTGACGTAAAATAATTCCCGTTTTTAATTTGACACATAATTTGAGCTATTTTTCATGAAAAACACAAGTTTGATCCCGTTATAAAACAAAAGTTACAGAAGCTAAACAAAATGTAATGCACATGTGATATACTCTATAGGTATCTTAAGATGATACTGCAGTGTAAGTGTCTTGTGCAAAATCGTTTTGCGGTTGGAGGGTTTAAACTAAAACTACCCGTTTCTGAATTTAGGCTAAAATGGTCGAAATTGGCAAATTTAGGGTGTTTTGATCTAGAAACACTGGGACTCGCGATGAAAGATTTATCACCATAATATGAGATGATTCATCATAACTGATGTGTGGACCAAGTATGAAATGATTTCTCCAACCTTCATCCCCGAGATGCGGCTGGGTTTTAAAAATACACGGTCTTAAATACAAAAGTTCACTTTTACAAGGATTTCAATATTTTATATTTAAAAAAATTAAAAAAAATTGAAAAAAAACTGCATTCCGCATTAGTTTTACAACAGTAGAGGAGCTTTGAGACAAACAATTAATTTAATTTGGCCTAACCAATTTTAAAACGAAGACAAAGCGTGTTTGTCTATGAAAGCTATAGCCTATTGTCATGATTATAGTCTTCCTAATATCATGTTAATATATCTGGTATAAAGATGCAGCAAAACTGATTTGGAAATATAACTAGATTTTCAGATCTGGACATTTGCCTGGACTGAGCATTGACGCCACGCCCACATTTAGCTCCATATGCATCAATATGGGTTGATCAAACATGCATTTACATGTCAATAATGAAATCTGATCAAATAATGAATAATGAAAAAGTCGCCTCATCACTTTGAAAGAAACTCGCAATTGACTTTCATGAGCCTTATCAAAAATCAAAAATAAAATAGAGGTATAATATTTAGGCTACAAATATAGAAGTTTCGTTGTTAAAACCCTATGCCGGTGGGGGCGGGGGGGGGGGGGGGGGGGTGCAGCCAGGTATCATGTCAGTTAAACTTCTCACCGTTACTGATCATATATAAAACCTGGAAACCTGTCACAGTGTGCATTATGATATTGAAATAAATAGTGGCGGCACCAGCATCATTATTTGGGTGGTGGGCAATAACATTTAGGGGGAGGGGGGGGGGGGTATGAAGAAAACAAGGTCGCACACATGTTTTTGCAATCGGATTAATTCTATCTATCTATCTATATAACATATACTCTGCAAAGTTGCAAAATGCAATATCTAACAGAGGAATATACATAATGGCGACAATTGAAAATAGACAATAGAACACATCATAATCTTAATCTAAAACTACAACTAAACATGTTATGAGCAATATATATACTTCTTGAATACAGTGCTTGAAAATTTCCAGAGATTTGGCTTTGTACATTGAGGGTGTCAGTGAATTCCAGTCCTTAATTGTGCGGGGATAGAAGCTGAACTTAAATTAGTCGGTGTGAGTTGGAACGATACTAAATCTCTGTGGATGGAATTGCCTGGTTTGAACAGCCTGTCTACACAGGTAGTGCGGGATAGGAATGGCAATTTGTTTATTTTGAATTTTATATAGAATTGCTTATCTGTTTGCTAATTCTTACTAATTTTGTATGAAAATGCACACTTGCCTGCACAATTTAGCTATTTGATATCAAAATTTTCAAATTTGTTCTAGATTAACCTCATTTGTTAAAGGGGCACAAAGTAGTGTTGACATTTTTTTTTTAAATTAATTTACTTCAGAATTCAAGATGAACATTAAAAATTACCATAGTTGTTGTTTCTACTGACAAAACACACCAACACTTGATTAAAACAATACCATCACTATTTATTTAAACTTTTCTTAAAAAACGCCCTCTATGTAAATATGGTCTGGTTATGTATCACGCATACTGCAGGGGGACACTGTCTGACGTAAAATAAGATCAGCATTTTTTGAATCAATGTTTTGTTGTACAAAGAGGGCTGATTTTTCTTAATCCTTATAGGTATGTAATATAAACTGCTCACAAAATCGAAACACTTAGACATGATCCAATATATAACAGCTCGAAAGGGTATGCATTAATCGAAGCATATAACCAAGTGCATAATTTTGTTCTGCGTATTCTGACACCTCGATCGATGAGATACGATGGATCGGAGCGGAGTTATTGTCATTTCAATGGTCGTGGGTCCAGTTTCAAAAGTGACAAATCATCCTATAGAAAGAGGTTTGCATTACTGTTTATAATGATCAGATTCGTGCTTTTCAATAGGGATGAGTATTTAAAGTATTTATTAAGTGTTATCAGAAATATAAACGCTTTAGTCGGGGATAGGGTTAGTGTGCACCCCCCCCCCCCCCAGGACTCCCCCAAACCAACTTTTTTTACTTCCTATTATGATCCTAAGACATAATCAGGATGTTACCAAAAATATTTTCATATTGCTAAGGGGTTATGCAAGATGGCGTCCAAAATGGCCGCCATAACTGGTCAAATCTCATAAAATGACATAAAGCAATCAAATTGTATAGTGAAAGTATAGTTTTAATAGTGGGATGTATGTATTAGACCACTAGACACTCATATCCAGAACTTTCGCTCTGTTAACACACCTAAATCCAAGATGGCCGCCAAATTGGCCGCCAAAATTGGTAAAATTCCATATATTGGCAAATATAAACCAACATGTATGATCAGAGTATAGTTTTAACAATGGGATGTATGTGTTAGACCACTAGAAACTCAAATCTAGTATTTTTGCTTTGTAAACATACCTTAAAACCAAAATGGCCGCCAAAATTGATAACGTTGTCCCTTACATAACAAACATTGTGAATAAGTCTTTTGCAGAAGGCATTTTTCCAACCACGCTCAAAACTGCGTACATAAGACCTTTGTTAAAGAAACCTGGCTTGGACAAGGAGGTACTTAAAAATTATAGACCTGTGGCTAACTTGGAATTCTTAGGAAAGACAATTGAGCGTGTTGTATCTGCTCGATTGAGTACGCTTATAAGGGAACACAATCTTTCCGATGAGTTTCAGAGTGCCTATAGGCCAAAGCACAGCATCGAGACTGCCCTGTTGCGCGTTGAAAATGATATTTTGGCTGCCATGGATGAGGGAAATGTTACTGCCCTCATCCTTTTAGATCTAAGCGCGGCTTTTGACACAGTAGACCACAACATTCTGCTTAGTAGACTTCGCGATTTTATCGGCTTGCGTGGTAGTGCGCTAAAATGGTGTCAATCATATTTGAGCAACAGACCAGAATATGTTCGCGTTGGTAACTCCTCGTCCACTCCAGTTGTTCATGATTACGCAGTTCCACAAGGGTCGGTCCTCGGACCGCAATGGTTTACTGTATATACCTATCCAGTTCATAACATAATTCTCAAATACAATTTAGAGTATCATGTGTATGCAGACGACACACAGCTGTACCTATCTTTCAAACCAACCCAACAGTGTGCTGATCAAACCATTGAGCGTATCGAGTCATGCATTTGTGAAATTCGTAGGTGGATGCAGGAGAATTTTCTCAAGTTGAATGATGAGAAGACCGAATTTGTTTTGATTGGTTCTAGACAACAAATGTCAAAGGTTCATGTCCCACATATTACAATTGGTGATGCGGACATCACACCTGCAACAAAGGCTCGTAATCTAGGTGCTATTTTTGATTCATCAATGTCTCTTAATGCTCATATTTCTAATATTGTTCGTTCTGCTTCATTTCATATCAGAAACATTAGTAGAATAAGAAAGTACTTAAATCCTCATGCCACTGAACAAATTGTTCACAGTTTTGTAACCTCCCGGCTTGATATGGGTAACTCCCTCTTGTTTGGCCTTCCGCAAGATCAGATTGCACGTCTTCAGCGTATTCAGAACAACGCTGCGCGCTTGGTCACTCTAACTAGGAAAAGATATCACATCACTCCCGTTTTAAAGAAGTTGCATTGGCTGCCGGTTGGTTACAGAATTGTATACAAATTGTTGCTCATTGTTTTTAAGGCTTTAAATGACATGGCACCGCAGTATATCACATGTCTTCTTAAACCATACATACCTACTCGTACACTCCGTTCCAGCGACAAGTCACTTCTTTGTGAACCTCGTTCAAAACACTCTTGGGGGGACAGAGCTTTTTCAATTGCAGCGCCACGTCTCTGGAACGCCTTACCCATTCACGTTAGATCATGCACATCCCTGGCACAATTCAAGACCTCTTTAAAAACCCATCTGACAAAGGATGCTTTTTATTAAAATTGTGTTTTTTCGGTTTCATAAAAATAGGCTATATTTCTTTAAATTTTCAAATATTAGTAGTATTACATGTATTCACACATTATGATATCATTATTGACATAATTAATATACTATTAAGTTGTATTTAGTTAAATTATTGTAGATTAAGTTGTACTTTAAAATGTATGTTGTAATGTAAGTTATTTTTTGTATCGCGCCTCGAGCACCATTTTTGGTGGATTAGTGCGCATTATAAATCCACATTATTATTATTTATTATTATTATTAATTAATGGTCAAAAGTGGTCAAAATTCCATAAAATAGCATAATATCAACCGAAATGTATGATAAAAATATAATTGTAATGATAGGATGTATGTGTTAGACCACAAGTAACTCATATCCAGTATCTGTGCTCTGTTATCATAGTTCAAAATCCAAAATGGCCCCCAAAATGGTTCCTAAAGTGGTTGCAAAATTGTCAAATTCCATAAAATGGGATAATATCAACCTAAATGTATGATGAAAATATAGTTTTTTTATGATGGGATGTATGTGTTAGACCACTAGTAACTCATATCTAGTATTTTGGCTTTGTTAACATACTTAGAAATCCAAAATGGCCCCAAAATGGGTCCCGAAATGACTGAACAAATTGTCGAAATTCCATAAAATGGTATAATATCAACCAAAATGTATGATGAAAGTATAGTTTTAACATTAGGATGTATGTATTAGACCACTAGTAACCCATATCCAGTATATTTGCATTGTAATAACATACTTTAAATCCAAAATGGCCCCCAAAATGGGTCCCGAAATGACTGAACAAATTGTCGAAATTCCATAAAATGGTATAGTATCAACCAAAATGTATGATGAAAGTATAGTTTTAACATTAGGATGTATGTATTAGACCACTAGTAACCCATATCCAGTATATTTGCATTGTAATAACACACTTTAAATCCAAGATGGCCACCAAAATGGCCGCTGTAAATATACAAATAGTCTACATGAGTCCACAATAGATATTGTAAGAGTGTATATTACATCACATTCACCAAATAGTAGTATGTTTGAAACTGCTAAGCTATTGCTTTTAGATATAAGGCCCACCTCTGTGACAATTTTGACTCTATCACTTTCCAAAATGGCTTCCAGAGTAGTTGATGTTAAATGACCTAAAAAAATTGTTTTGTATTGTAAATGACCATACTATGTAATACCAATACCCCCAAATATAATAAGACAGCATTCAATATATGACTGTCTATGATAAAGCCTAGGGGCTGTAGATCTAGTTTGAGTATTTTGAAATATCCATGGCTGCAAAAGGTTAAAATAACTGAAAAACAGTATTAGATTTATTGTTAGTGTTACATGAGATATGAACAATGTTGGGGTATTGCCCAGCACTAATATTATATAGTAATAAAGTATCGCCCAAGACGAGGGGTCGAAATGGCGGGTACACAAGAAGATCTATGTGTCTTGACTGCTCATTAATGTCTATAAAGACACACTTTATACTATTGTAACAAACAAAAGATTATATCTGTAGATTTTAATCCACCAGTAAACGTATCTGTATGTGACAAGGTATGATTGAATGGTATAGACTCCATATTTTGATCAATTGGTGGCTTCCTGTGGTAATTATTTAGACCATTTGGAGGTTATCATACACTCATGTAGACTATTTTTACATTTACAGCGGCCATTTTGGTGGCCATCTTGGTTTTAAAGTATGTTATTACAATGCAAATATACTGGATATGAGTTACTAGTGGTCTAATACATACACCCAAATATTAAATCTATACTTTCAACATACATTTTGTTTGATATTATCCCATTTTATGGAATTCCAACAATTTGTTCAGTCATTTTGGACCCATTTTGGGGGCCATTTTGAATTTCTAAGTATGTTAACAAAGCACAAATACTAGATGAGAGTTACTAGTGGTCTAATACATACATCCCATCATTTAAACTATATTGTTATCATACATTTAGGTTGATATTATCCCATTTTATGGAATTTGACAATTTTTGCAGCCACTTCGGGAACCATTTTGGGGGCCATTTTGGCAACAATTTTGGATTTTGAACTATGTTAACAGAGCAAAAATACTGGATATGAGTTACTAATGGTCTAACACATACATTTCATCGTTAAAACTATATTTTGATCATACATTTCGGTTGATATTATGCTATTTTATGGAATTTTGACCACTTTTGACCATTTTTGGCCATTAATTTGGCGGCCATTTTGGTTTTAAAGTATGTTAACAAAGCAAAAATACTAGATATGAGTTTCTAGTGGTCTAACACATACATCCCATTGTTAAAACTATACTCTGATCATACATGTTGGTTTATATATGCCAATATATAGAATTTTACCCATTTTGGCGGCCATTTTGGCGGCCATCTTGGATTTAGGTGTGTTAACAAAGCAAAAGTTCTGGATATGAGTGTCTAGTGGTCTAATACATACATCCCACTATTAAAACTATACTTTCACTATACAATTTGATTGCTATATTTTATGAGATTTGACCAGTTATGGCGGCCATTTTGGACGCCATCTTGCATAACCCCTTAGCAATATGAAAATATTTTTGGTAACATCCTGATTATGTCTTAGGATCATAATAGGAAGTAAAAAAAGTTGGTTTGGGGGAGTCCTGGGGGGGGGGAGTCCTGGGGGGGGGGGGGGGGGGTGCACACTAACCCTCCGTAGATCCCCGACTACTTCTTTTTACAGTTGGTCGCCTCATTACCTATTGGGGTTCAGCTGATCAAAAGTTACAAACACCCAATGGGTTCCCTTTACACAGTGCTATTTTCTAAAATGGTTAACAGTATGTTCTCTGTAATGTCTTTAGTATTATGTTTGATCATTTTACTACAAAATATCAGCCTTATCAGATTTGTTGGAAATTTGGAGATATTTTCTTTGCGTAACATGTGCACCTATCATCGGGTCATAGGCGAGTCATATTTCTTTATCAATTTCATTATTTAAATGCATTATTTTAAACAATAACGCTTAGTTTAGGTTGAGTTTTGGGTGTTAAAATAACACCATCCTTTAAATATAAGTACATACATAGTTATATTAAAGGACCTGTGAGTCTTTCCTCCTTCCCGCTTATTAGATTCTAAAGAGGTAAGCTTCTAATTGCGCTTGTTACAGTATTGAAAAGGGAAACTGAAATAGGCCTAGGCCTACCCAGTACCTAATGTACTGTTTGCTTGCTATCTACTGGAGATCTATCTATCTTCCGGTCAAATTAACTGCTCAAACGCATGTCTGCCCGGCAACAACACAAAAGCACCTAATGGTCAAATTTAAACCACAGCATGTTTAATGATCATCACGCTGCGCTATCTCCGCGCACGTGGTGCTGACATTGCCTCGATGAAGTCACCTACCCCAGGCATATGTCAGCGGGAATTCTTAGCCGGCATATGCGCTGGGGGTTTAGCTCAGTTGGTAGAGGGACAGACTGGGGTGCGGATGGTCCCGTGATCGAATCTCGGGGGTGCTGGGTGATTTTTCGGGTCAAAAAGATAGTTCTTTTCCCCTCGTCCCCCGATACGCACGAAAAACATAGCTTTACTGGTTAGGGTTAATCCACTTTGTATTCAGCAGTAGAATAAAGGACCTGCTCAACTAATTTTCTAAAGTGTATCAATCCGATATACAGGGTGTCCCAGAATGATTTATACCGTGTGTTTGTAAAAAATAAAAATATAAACACAATCATTGCAGTCCAAGTCTAAAGCCTGTAATATTTAATGGTGAACATGTTTTGTACTACATGTAGTCCTATTGGCAGATTCAACTATTTAGATTTCCTTTAGAATCAGATATGTTTTAGTTCTTGGTCTGAAGATTCTGGAACTGAACATTTTATATCAATCAGACATTCGGTTGCTGAAAAATGTTAGGTCAGACGGCATAAAACCCACAAATTAAAATGTTTTAATAAAATAATTAGGGCATAATTAATTATGCAAATGGAAATCAGCCAAAAGCTAACCTGCGTATTTAGCTCTCCAAGGACGTAAAACCTTGTTTATCATGAGTGGCCACTAGGCCAGGCCGGTTGTAATGCGTCCTTGTGTGCCCGATTACCATAGACTTAAAAAGGAGATCTAGTATGCTGCCGCCATTTTGAATCAATCATGGGGACAAATTTAGAGGTATGTCAGGGGGGGGGGGGGGGGGGGGGGGGGAATTGAATTTGAACTTGAAGGGTTATAACAGGCTCTCGTGTCAAAATGGATCACAAAAAGTCCGGATTCTTCATGATTCCCAAATAATGTCAGATTTTGTTGTTGTTCAACATTAAAGAAAAAACAAGGACATTTGAGGCTAGAAAGAGAAAAAAGGAAGGGAAAGAAAGTAGTCATCCTGGTTTAGCCCCCCCCCCCCCCCCTGCATTCCCCGTAGCATTGGCGTGTGTATGTGGGGGGGGGGGGGGGCTTTATTCCCCGTAGCATTGGTGTGTGTATGTGGGGGGGGGGGGGGGCTTTAATGCATGCCCTATCCCAGTGTCATGAATTAAAATAAGAGAAAATTAAATTATTACATGCAAGGAATAAATTGACTGAATCAAGTCATTATAATTGTTGCCTTCCTGTCCCATACATTCTGGCACGCGTGTCACTGCAATATAATGATGAGGGCGCACCACCAAATTACTCCGCATATGTAATAACGAAATTCGGTTCAAGTAGATTTAACATTGAAGTCACAATTTTAATAAGAAGATAGGCTTGAAATTGCACGATATTCGGCAATATCATTGAGATATATGTCAAGATTATATAACTAACAAATCATACTATTTTGAAAAACGGTAAGCAAAAATAGGCACGCGGATGTACATGACAGCATACCCAAATATGAGTGATGTGTATTCAGTCAGTAACTTTCGACGAATAGGGAAATGAGTGTTGCGAGACTCGGTGAAATAAGGTGGGAATTTCATCTTGGAAAACGAATAATATTTTTTTCTTACCAAATCTATGTTAAAATAACCGGCTCATTGCATTACAGGCATTGTAATTTTAATTCGGACATTGCCGAATTTGAGTAATAAGCTTATTTCTGTTTTTTTCTCAAATCTGGCCCGTATTAATAAATGGACTGCGCGAGTCCGACTCCAGAGCCCAGCAAAATACTCGAGTTTGGCTCAAGTTCTCTGTGATCTAAGTGTGATCAAATCTGAAATCTGGGCCCAAGCATACTAGTTCTTTCAACGCTGAGGATTTATTTTATTACACCTCAGTACAGCTTGAATTAGGCTAGAGGCAGAATAAAAATAAAAACATGTTTAGCATCGGGACTTTTTCAAAAAAGGAAGGAAGAGGCCGTTTTTGTTTTATTTTTCCCCCCACTTTAAGTACAAAACCGCCCTGGTAAGCGATAAACATTGCGAACCTGAAAAAGTTATGACTGAAATATTAAAGAGAAAAAAGAAAAGAAAATTGAAGCGGACCCCAAAAAAGGAAGCGGGAGGGGACGCTAAACAGGTTTATTTTTTATTTTGCCTTAGTCTAGTGGGTAGTGTACAACCAAAATCAGTATGACGACAATGCGATGATAGTGCGATGCAGTGCATTGATCATTGCAACACAATAAGGTTTATCGCAAATAGAAAAAAAGCCATTGATTATCCTTATCTGTTGCATTGTGGGATCGCAAATGGGGCAACCTGTTGACCTTCGCTGACATCACACAAGCAGTAACTTCCACATACAAATGGTCTGCGACAAGCCTGGGCAATTCATGGGTACCGCTGACCAGACCCCCACCCCCCCCCCCCCCCAAAAAAAGAAACCCCTGGCCCTTTTCCACTGCGCCCTCCCTGTTCTTCGCTGGATCAGCAATGCAACGGGTCCTCACGCATCTATAGGTTATTTCTCTTCCTCGAAGCAGTGATTTCACTGCATCATCCACTTACTGATCGCCAGTGATGTACCCAGCTTTTGGAAACGGGGGGGGGGGGGGGTAGGCACGACCATAGTTGTACCGACGAAAGGCATGATACCGACAATTTTTGCATAAAACTTGCACAATTTTTTCCCCGTCAGCAGCTGAAATATTGATTGGGGGGGTAGGGGGAGCGATGAAGTTGCCCGCATAACCGGTCAAACAAATTGCATGGTCAAAATCGCACCGACGGAGGGTCATTTTTACCGACAGGGATATTTCGGGGGGGGGGGGGGGTGGCACCGGCCCCCCTGGGTACGCCACTACTGATCGCACTGAATAACCCCCCCGCTGACGTACACCCCACACATATCAAAATGAGTAATGCATAAACGTGCGTAATTTAAACAAGGTATTTACAAAAAAACTGGTCAACATCCTAAAATGAAATTAACAGACGACACAAAGGAAATATGAAAAAGAAGATTTAGACAGTGTATGATGTATTTTAACAAAAACTCTATGTTTAATAATGCTGGGCCCACTTTTCTCTCTGAAACCCTCCATCGTCTGACTCATTTATTCTATCCCATGAGGCCCCACCTGTGTATCTCAACATTTGATGATTAACCCGACTAAAAAAACTAAGAATGTTTTAAATGAATATTCTTTTAATATGCAAATATGGTTCGCGTTATGTATCACACGTACTGCAGGGGGATACTGTCGGACGTAAAATGCTCGTTGCGGCTCTACGAGCATTTTTGAATCGACTTACTTGTACAAATAGGGCTATTTTTCTTAATCCTTATAGGTGTAAGTTCATGCATGTAATACAATTATAAAAATATACTAATCCCAGTTTTTATCATAATTGAGGGCGCAGCCTTCAACACATCTCTTAGTGCCCCTTTAATACATATCTCTCTATTCATAACTGAGCACCAGCAGCGAAATAATAGTGCGCCATAATTATCCCATAATAATCGCAGACGTGCTAGGCATGAGAATTTAACATGTTTTGATGTTGATTCAATATAATTTTCAGATGTTTCACGATCGGTCAAACATACGTTACGCAGCAAAATCAAGGTTTATTTAACACATTTGCATCCCAGCTATCATCGCCGCGCCAGCTTCGGAAAATAGTATAAGCAGCTTCCAAGAAATCCATCCCATTATCGTGGCTTTCCACCTGACGATGATAATTTCCACTCGATAGAATGACGTTATAATTGCTGGTTATTATGAGAGCCATATGGGAGCCATATTTAAAACTGAGAACCAGCGTCCTTCTATCGAGTGGAAATCATCGTCTTTGCTTTCCACCACGTTGTTATCCCATAATAATCACACTTGGACCCCGGTAATTAGTTAGTGTCGGACAGTGTGTGGGAAGACCATCAGCGCAGGGAACCAGCGTAACCGTCTGCTCGCGAAATTGTATAAAGTTGCCGTTCTATTTGCAAATCCACTAAATTCAGTTATTAACACGACGAATGTCGCAGATTTTACAAAACTCTATCATTTGTTTTATATTATTTAAACCATTTCTCCACAATTGTAACAACATATGTGTTCATATTTTCATATCCAGATCTAATATACATTTTAAAGCCATCTGGGTACAAATACTGATTAAAGATACATGAGAAAGCAATTCATAGACTCTACCAAAAGACCTAAATCTGAATTCAAATGTCAACATCCTTAGGGACATGTAATGATATAGCCAGCTTGCCTGCTATAGTACTATAGCCAGCCAGCCAGCCAGCCAGCTTGCCTTCTATAGTTCATTCAACATAATATGAAATATGACCATTTATGATATTTAATTATTTTGCAATGTGAATTAGCTAGTCATCATAAACTTGTCCATGCAACACTGAAAAACTGAATAGACTTAAGTTCTATAGTTTATTCGCCATAAAATAGCGCATGATCTTTGATATTTTACATCATTCTTTTGCACTAATGTTCCATCACACATTGAATAGACTATAGCTAGCTGTTATATAATACAGGACTGGACTACTAGCTGGTATTGTATACAAATCTGTTTTTAAAGAGGTCAAACACACACACACAGCAGGACTTGAGGTTGCCAGTTTATAAAATTATAGCCCAATTGTGTCATCAGTTTGAATTAGAGCTTTATTTATCATTGTCTTAGAAAATAGTTGGGCTACAAATTAACTCTTGTTGGCTGCATTATGTATATTATGGAAACATTGATGAAATGAAGAACAAATAAGCATGCAGTCTGCCTTAATTGAAACAGACAGCTATAACACCATTGGTATTAGAATCATGTTCTACAACGTTGCTCTATATGTAGCTAGGCACTGTACTGCGCAATCTAATGCAGCGGAATAAAATGCAAAATCTTGCGTGTCTCGGAGACAGGAACACGTACATTGCATCACCAAACTTTATTTGGACCGATGTCTTCCGCTACTTTAAATGTTTACATTGAATGAAAGAAAACAGATGTTTGTGCATTGATTGCATTTGTTTTGTTCTGTGCTGGGGACTACTGGTACTGCATGCATAGATTTGACACAGACATTTCAACATTACGCACACTTTCGCATACATCTCCGAGACATGAAAGCGTACATACATTGCATGACAAAACTGTATGTGGACCTACACGTAAACCGCTTGAAATAGTGCGCTAATATTGAATGGAAGTAAAACATGTGGGTTTTTTTTCCTGGCATTGTTGTTGTTTTGGCCCATTTGGGCTTGTAATGAAAAACCTTGGCAAAACTGTAAGCCCAATAAAGATGGCAAACTGGAAACACCTGGAATGATAATCACCTTCTCTACACACGTTTTGTATTGGGGAAGTGGACTCAAATGTTCTGTCTTCCAATTGTGTGTGATGTGTGTGTGCACTCAATTTCAAAAAACAAAAAAAATGTTGAAGAGGGAAAATTTGAAAATTAATTTGAAGAAAAAAAATTGGACTATCAGAATCCAGATTGACAAAATATCCTGTTTTATGTAAAATCATTGATATTTGACACAAATTTGCATGCCCTGTTCCCATGTTTTCATCAAAGTTCTTCTGACAAATTAGTAGAATGAACATGGGAACGGGGCACCAAACAGTCTATTATGATAAAATGTTACAATAGCAACTGTGCTATGTTCTTTTTAGGGGCCATTTGTGACAGCAAAAGCGTGGATTTGCAGATTTTGAGAATAATCATCATAGAGAGAGAGAGAGAGAGAGAGAGAGAGAGAGAGAGTGGGTGGGGGGGGGGGGGAGGGGGGAGAGCGAGAGAGGGGGGAGAGAGAGAGGGGGAGAGAGAGAGCATAAACACGCCTATTTTAGCAGAAATGTTGTGGTGGCATTTTGGTCCATTTTTATGTGACAAATCCAAAATATAATAATGATCACCAAGGAGTTATGATTTTGGGTTAAAGTTAGGGTTAGTCAGTCGCCTATATGCGGGCTTGCTTAGGTTATGCCGCCTTTACTCCTGTGTGCATAGTTGCTCATGAACGGGCCTTAAAGGCTATATTATGCACATGATAATGTGTGAAAAACTTATTGTTTAGCAAATAATGAGACTATGAGCTTTATTCCGTGTTAGGACTATACAACTTTTAAACAGAAAAAAACTAAGCTTTAGAATTATAAGCTTTATTCCGTAATAAAAGGATTACGGTTTGGTATACATGTATAGCGTTATAGGTCTATGAAAACTTTCAGAACGGAATAAAGTAAATGGTGAGGTAAGAGTCACATCTTGGGCATATAGATCCAGGATAAGCCTACCACTGCTACTAGTCTCATAATGTGTAACAGTCTGAGTGGCAGTGGCGGCACCACGGGGGCATGGGGGGGGGGGGGGGGGCATTTCCCCCCAGAAAAAATCTTGCCTGCCCCACCCAGTCTGCCCCCCCCCCCCCTCCCCAAAAATAAAATAAATAAATAAATAAAATCAATTTAAATAATAATAATAATAATAGTCGGTTTTATATAGCGCTTTACACAGTGTGGAACACCGTCTCAAAGCGCTTTACATTGGCTAATTATTATCGCTCCCATTTACATCATCTATCTGGCAGCCGGCTAGGCGCACTTTTAGATGATAGCAGCTACCCAATTTTCACGTGGGTGGACGAAGCAATTGAGACTAAATACCTTGCCCAAGGATATAAACATGTTGGTCCTAGCGGGGCTCGAACTCGCAACCTTATGATTATGAATCTAGCGCTGATTCCGCTAGGCCACACGTGCTCAAATTTAGTTAAGATAAGAAAAAAATAGACAATTTAAGCATAAAAAGGCAATTTTTGTCCGTGCTGTGCGCACATTTTCTTACTAAAGTAAGTAAAGACTCGTGCCGAGCAAAGCTCGCGCGCGGAGTGCCCATCTCTCTTTCATTAGCGTTTGGGCCAGACTCCCCATGTAATACTTGGCTGTGGGGGGTTCGCCACTCCTCCCGCACAGCGAGTCTGTTTTACTTCCCAACAGGAATTAATGCCGGTACCCAATTATACACCTGGGTGAAGCGTGGCAAGTGCGGTAAAGTGCCTTGCCCAAGGACACAACACGTTGGCACCAACGGGGCTCGGTGGAGCAAGGGTGAATCCGCTGGACCACACGCGCCCGTTTTCTTACTAAATTAGGTTTAATTAGACCAAATGTTGACAATTATAGCACAAAACAGCTAAATTTTGCGCGCAAGCGCGCATTTTCATACCAAATTAGTTAGTATTAGACCAAATTTGACTATTTAAGTGTAAAAATGGCACAAAAAATGTGCGCGCATGGGTAGGGTGAAGACCCCTGGGGGTGAATCTGTCAAATATAATACTGTTAGCATGACCAAAAACAGGTAATAAGTAAGGTGTGTGTTTTTAGATTGGGTGCGTTAAGGGGTAAAAAAAAAAGGGGCGCAATTTCAAGAGTCCCGTCAGATTTTGGCATACATTTTTGTGCAAATCCTCATTGAGGGTGCAAATTTTGAGGGGAAAGCACACTAAAATCCACACATCGTAGCGGCCCGCTTTTAGGGTACCAATTTCAGGCTATTTTGGGGACAAGGGTATACTTTTTCAGCAGCACAACTCCGCGTTTAGGGAATGAAAATATACAGCTTTCAAACTGACATGCTTTACACCGATCGTTCATCGGTTCAATTACATTTACATTACATTACTTGTTTCCCTTGTTAAAATACATCAACAAACCAGCAACATATTTTCTCGTTTAGCTGTAGTTATTTATAAATAAATGCTCTTGGAGCGATATGCAAAAAATAAAAGTCCCTTTGATATAATAACAGCGTCGTTCTAAGACCAAATTAGTGCAAAAATTACACCACCCGTACATGATCTTACCTATTAGATGATGACAACGTGAGAAAGTATACAAGTACAAGTGCACCCTCCCCCCCCCCCCCCCCCCCCCCCCCCACCACGGGCTGAAATATAAATGAAAAGAACTAAAAAGACACGCACCATGCACATCATGATTATCAGGCCCGATAACCTTTGTCTAATAAAATTTTTAATATTTTTTGCAGAGTACCAACATAAACCTCAAGAGGGAGGTAGTTCTGTTAGGTTTATTATACACTACTTACAGGATGGCAAACACGGCAAAAACCAAGAGCTTGTGAGAGTGTTTCTGGTTAGTATAATCTTCAAAGAATTTTTCCAAAAAGAGGTCACTAGGGATTATTTTCTCATAAAAAATCAAGGTGGCTTGGTCTTTGACCAGACAGAGCAAGTTCTAGTATTTATTTATTAAGATTTGGTCAATTTCTTACTTAATTTTCAGAATGCTAAGCATATTGAAGAAAATTTAATATAAAAGATTATTGTAACATGGAATTAACCTTCTCCATACTGGTGTCGAGTGCAGAGGACACGAGGTCAAGACAGTCAAATTTAATTGACATATCCAAAAAGAGGTATGGTTATGTGTGGCGCTTTAGACCCCTTTTCTCAAATCAGTTTCTTAGAAGCATTTTGACAAAAAAAGCAATTCTCTAAACCCATGCCCCCCCCCCCCCCCCCCCATTCGGTGTTTCTCAGTTCTCTAAGCCCCATTTTCCTTCCTTCGAGCTGCACACCTACACCAAGATGAGAGTACCCTCCTTCTACAGTGAAATAGGTTGTGATGGCCTGGGGGGGGGGGGGGGGCAACCTGTTAAAAACCTGTGCAATTTGTTCACGAAAAATCCCCCCCCCCCCCATACCATCACTCGCATAATTTGTTAAAATTCACAACTACATTATGTTTTCTTTTACAGGATTCAGATCAGAGAAGATGTCTGAAGAGTGTGTGTAATGGGGGCGTATAAAATACAAAGCGAAGATGTGAGAGAGGATGCTGACATTGGAGTTGTTATTGGCTAGTTGTCTTCCATAAATGTTGCCCTTTTTAAGCTTACAGATATGAAAACTTACACTTTTCAAACAGCAAAAGGAAGAAAACTTGTGAAAAATCATGAAAAGCGCCCTCATGCTCAATTTTGACCTAAACGTAAATTTTTAAGAAAGTGCAATGTACAATGTTCACGCAACTTTCAAAATAAGGTATGGTACTGCACACTTTTTTCTCGGACTCCAGGCAGGGCGAAAATTAATTTGAAAAATTAGCATAGCAATATTGTTCCAATTCAATATTGATGGCCACAGTGGTTTAAGTTTACATGTTGTCAGTACAGCGAGTACAAATTTTAGATATTTGAATAAATACAAAGCATTGCATGATATGCATGGTTCAAGTTACAGAATACAGAATGAAGTGTAGATTTGTTATTGTAAGTGTCATGTATTATCAGTGCATCCCACAAGTGCTAGTTAGTAGTACCAACTGAGTATATTGTGTAATGTCAACTTGAATCATTTAAGTATGGTAAACTCAACTTGAATCATTTGTGTAATGTCAACTCAACCATTCAAATTGTGCAAACTTGAATCATTTGAGTAATGTCAATTGTCAACTCATCTTGAATCATTTGAGTAACATCAACTCAACCATTCAAGTTGTTCAAACTTGATTACTTTGTTGGTTGAACTTACTCAACTTGAATCATTTGAGTAACATCAACTCAACCATTCAAGTTGTGCAAACTTGATTACTTTGTTGGTTGAACTTACTCAACTTGAATTATTTGAGTAACATCAACTCAACCATTCAAGTTGTGCAAACTTGATTACTCTGTTGGTTGAACTTACTCAACTTGAATCATTTGAGTAACATCAACTCAACCATTCAAGTTGTGCAAACTTGATTACTTTGTTGGTTGAACTTACTCAACTTGAATCATTTGAGTAACATCAACTCAACCATTCAAGTTGTTCAAACTTGATTACTTTGTTGGTTGAACTTACTCAACTTGAATCATTTGAGTAACATCAACTCAACCATTCAAGTTGTGCAAACTTGATTACTTTGTTGGTTGAACTTACTCAACTTGAATTATTTGAGTAACATCAACTCAACCATTCAAGTTGTTCAAACTTGATTACTCTGTTGGTTGAACTTACTCAACTTGAATCATTTGAGTAACATCAACTCAACCATTCAAGTTGTGCAAACTTGATTACTTTGTTGGTTGAACTTACTCAACTTGAATTATTTGAGTAACATCAACTCAACCATTCAAGTTGTGCAAACTTGATTACTCTGTTGGTTGAACTTACTCAACTTGAATTATTTGAGTAACATCAACTCAACCATTCAAGTTGTGCAAACTTGATTACTTTGTTGGTTGAACTTACTCAACTTGAATTATTTGAGTAACATCAACTCAACCATTCAAGTTGTGCAAACTTGATTACTTTGTTGGTTGAACTTACTCAACTTGAATCATTTGAGTAACATCAACTCAACCATTCAAGTTGTGCAAACTTGATTGCTTTGTTGGTTGAACTTACTCATTGAAAAGCATTTTAGCAACATCAACTCAACCATTCAAGTTTTGTTGGTTAAACCTACTCAACTTGAATCATTTGAGTAACATCAACTTAACCTTCAAGCTTGATTGCTTTGTTGGTTGAACTTACTCAACTTGAATCATTTGAGTAACATCAACTCAACCATTCAAGTTGTTCAAACTTGATTGCTTTGTTGGTTGAACTTACTCAACTTGAATTATTTGAGTAACATCAACTCAACCATTCAAGTTGTTCAAACTTGATTACTCTGTTGGTTGAACTTACTCAACTTGAATTATTTGAGTAACATCAACTCAACCATTCAAGTTGTGCAAACTTGATTACTTTGTTGGTTGAACTTACTCAACTTGAATTATTTGAGTAACATCAACTCAACCATTCAAGTTGTTCAAACTTGATTACTCTGTTGGTTGAACTTACTCAACTTGAATTATTTGAGTAACATCAACTCAACCATTCAAGTTGTTCAAACTTGATTACTCTGTTGGTTGAACTTACTCAACTTGAATTATTTGAGTAACATCAACTCAACCATTCAAGTTGTGCAAACTTGATTGCTTTGTTGGTTGAACTTACTCAACTTGAATTATTTGAGTAATGTCAACTCAACCATTCAAGTTGTGCAAACTTGATTACTCTGTTGGTTGAACTTACTCAACTTGAATTATTTGAGTAACATCAACTCAACCATTCAAGTTGTGCAAACTTGATTACTTTGTTGGTTGAACTTACTCAACTTGAATCATTTGAGTAACATCAACTCAACCATTCAAGTTGTGCAAACTTGATTGCTTTGTTGGTTGAACTTACTCATTGAAAAGCATTTTAGCAACATCAACTCAACCATTCAAGTTTTGTTGGTTAAACCTACTCAACTTGAATCATTTGAGTAACATCAACTTAACCTTCAAGCTTGATTGCTTTGTTGGTTGAACTTACTCAACTTGAATCATTTGAGTAACATCAACTCAACCATTCAAGTTGTTCAAACTTGATTGCTTTGTTGGTTGAACTTACTCAACTTGAATTATTTGAGTAACATCAACTCAACCATTCAAGTTGTTCAAACTTGATTACTCTGTTGGTTAAACTTACTCAACTTGAATTATTTGAGTAACATCAACTCAACCATTCAAGTTGTGCAAACTTGATTACTTTGTTGGTTGAACTTACTCAACTTGAATCATTTGAGTAACATCAACTCAACCATTCAAGTTGTGCAAACTTGATTGCTTTGTTGGTTGAACTTACTCAACTTGAATTATTTGAGTAATGTCAACTCAACCATTCAAGTTGTGCAAACTTGATTACTCTGTTGGTTGAACTTACTCAACTTGAATTATTTGAGTAACATCAACTCAACCATTCAAGTTGTGCAAACTTGATTACTTTGTTGGTTGAACTTACTCAACTTGAATCATTTGAGTAACATCAACTCAACCATTCAAGTTGTTCAAACTTGATTGCTTTGTTGGTTGAACTTACTCAACTTGAATTATTTGAGTAACATCAACTCAACTATTCAAGTTGTTCAAACTTGATTACTCTGTTGGTTGAACTTACTCAACTTGAATTATTTGAGTAACATCAACTCAACCATTCAAGTTGTGCAAACTTGATTACTTTGTTGGTTGAACTTACTCAACTTGAATCATTTGAGTAACATCAACTCAACCATTCAAGTTGTTCAAACTTGATTACTCTGTTGGTTGAACTTACTCAACTTGAATTATTTGAGTAATGCCAACTCAACCATTCAAGTTGTGCAAACTTGATTACTCTGTTGGTTGAACTTACTCAACTTGAATTATTTGAGTAATGTCAACTCAACCATTCAAGTTGTGCAAACTTGATTACTCTGTTGGTTGAACTTACTCAACTTGAATTATTTGAGTAATGTCAAATCAATCAAGTTGTGCAAACTTGATGACTTTGATGGTTGAACTTAACAGTTATCTTGTTGACTAAACATAGTTGTAATAACATAAGCGTTACCCAAATTTAAGGTCAAGTATAATTTTATTTTTCGCATTTTTTTTAAACACGGGGATAGTATGACAGGTAAATTAAAAGCGTGTGCCGTATTTGATCCACAATGTGGCCGGCAGACTATCCAACAACCTTGGCATTGACTTATTCACGACTTGCGAATCCCCCTGGCTGGGAGATCAACTAAATGAGGTCAAAGGTCATATATGGGTCATGTTCCCCCGGTGTTCATGTTTTCTCCAAGTTTGAGGTCAATCGGGCAACTTTAACGATTTGACCTCTGGATGACCTTTGACCTCAGATGACCTCTAATTATTTTTTTACATGTTCCCACGGTGTTCATTGCACAATTTAACCCCTTGTTGACCTTTGACCTTGGTTGACCTCTAATGGCCGTTGACCTCTGATGACCTCTAATTTATGTTAGACATGTTCCCCCCGGTGTTCATGTTTCTTGTCTCCAAGTTTGACGTAAATCGGGCAACTTTTACGATTTGACCACTGGATGACCTTTGACCTCAGATGACCTCTAATTGATTTTAGACATGTTCACCCGGTGTTCATGTTTCTTGTCTCCAAGTTTGACGTCAATCGGGCAACTTTTACGATTTGACCGCTGGATGACCTTTGACCTCAGATGACCTTGGATGACCTCTAATTTATTTTAGACATGTTCACCCGGTGTTCATGTTTCTTTTCTCCAAGTTTGAAGTCAATCGTGCAACTTTTACGATTTGACCCCTGGTTGACCTTTGACCTCAGATGACCTCTAATTGATTTTAGACATGTTCACCCGGTGTTCATGTTTCTTGTCTCCAAGTTTGACGTCAATCGGGCAACTTTTACGATTTGACCTCTGGATGACCTTTGACCTCGGATGACCTTGGATGGCCTCTAATTTATTTGAGACACGTTCACCCGGTGTTCATGTTTCTTTTCTCGAAGTTTGACGTCAATCGGGCAACTTTTACGATTTGACCTCTAGATGACCTTTGACCTCAGATGACCTATGCAAGCAAGCAGCCACATCTTTTGACCATGGCCTACCTATCGCTGAAGGTTTGAAGTCAATCCGTCCATCCGTTCAAAAGATACAGCATTCAGAAAAAAAAGGCTAACCAAAAGGCACACACATACACCCGCACACCCCTACATACGCACACACATTACATGATGACAAAATCCCCTTCTGGTTTTATAAACCAGGGGGATAAAAATGAAAATGATACTTTTAGAGTATTCAGCATTTTTATTGCCTGGTCAGTTACCGTAGAGTGGAGATACTTTGACGTTAATGGGTAACTTTGGCCTACCGAAAAAAAGAGATTTTATTTGTCAAATGTTGAGAAAAGTTTTATTGTGACATTTTTTAATTTGATATAATTATAACAACATAATGATATATACACATGGAAAAAAGTATCGCACCACTTTTTTTGTTTTGAAAAGTGCAAATGTGGCCTCGAATTTTGCCACCATGGCAATTAAAATTTGTTTTATGCATTTTCCCATTGGCCTTGAAAAACATTACATCGATTACGTCACAAACTCAAATGTGGCCCTTTTATTGCATGACATTTTGCTGGACAGTTTTCGCAAACAAATGATCCTTAATATCACACCATGGTGGCAAAATTCGAGGCCACATTTGCACTTTTCAACAAGTGGTGCGATACTTTTTTCCATGTGTATATGTGTATCTGGAACTGGACCTAAACACACTAAGGATTTGTTCTTTGTTTTCAGGTATTTTTAGGCGACAATTTTTTCCAACAAATTGCACCTGCCTCTCCTAAATGGTGGGTGTATTCAGCAACATAATGTTGTGGTTGGATAGATAATTTACCTATGTCAAAACAATACCCAATTTATTTGTATTCTTCAATACGACACAGACCAGCATTTACTGAAATAAGGAGTGAAAAGTGGGGCAACTATGCCTTTAAAAAGGCATATTATATTGTATTCATAATATTTTGCACAAGTGTGACCTAATTGACATCATTGATTGTGCGAAGTCTGGTAGAGCTCCATTGAATCCTCATTGGGCCAATTCAGTAAAACGCGCGATCAATAATATATCTAACATTGAATGGGAAGAAGATGTCAAATCCAAATCCTCTCTTACAGATTATTTGAGTATTAAGTACACTCCAGGAATTTTGCATAAAAAACTCCTGGAGACTAAAGTTCAAGGTATAATCTCTATCTTGGGACCAAAGTTGGAAAATTGACTTGGAACTCATTTGTTAGAAATATTTTGGTATGACCCAGATATCTCAATATTAACATTAGCGACTTCCGACGGGTTTTCCCATACCACCACACATATAATAATCTAGAAAAGGCTTTAATTGACTTAAATGGTATTGATGTATGGGTGCTATTTATCTCTAGCGATCTTGATGTAAAATATAAATTAATGCTAGGTAGTACATACACCACATTTTGTAATATAAGCAATGTTAACGACTTTTATCATGTATTTGACAAATTTTGTAAGTCCTTCTCCAAGCGTGCATGGAAGGCACGATTAGAGACGAAATGCGCAAACAATGACGATTGAATTTAATATATTTGTTCATGTATATACATGTATAGTGCCATTTTCCACGTGTGCCTGACATAATTTCAGATCAATTTTGTATGATTGACTTTGTGTCTGTATATAATATGTATCTATCTCATGGTAACACTTTGTAATTTGTGTATATAATTGTGTATTAATCTTGTGATTTTCTGTATATGAATGCACCGTCGGGTAGACGGGTGCCGCTGTTTTAAAAGCGTATGTTCAAATAAATAAATAAATAAATAAATATTCATGATTTTTTTTTAGAAAGTAGATTTTTTTGCAGATTTACATTTCTGATCATTAATCGTACATACATTCCAAGTTACAGAGCGATACAATTCCTAATTACCTCAAAATCATGGTTTTAGAGTGAATTTAGAGTGAAAATATAAACTGTCGTGTTAAAGGTAGATGACCCGATCACATTTTCGTAACACAGAATTATTTCAAACATACGGAGATTTTCATATCATATGAAAGCTCGTATTTTTCTCATCATCATACTGAAATTTGATGGCCTAAATCGGTATAATTACGGAGAAATCGATGAAATAACGTCGAATTACCGCGAATGGTGGTAACCACCGATATAGTTTGTGTACTACTCAATGGGTACAGTTCACAGCATCTTGTGCGTCTAAAATAAGAACCATTAGAGCTATGCAACTCAAACTTTGGAACACGACTTTTTTAAGGATGACCTTTCATGTAGAATAGAAAACGTCAAGTTGAAAATCGGAACATCTACCTTTAACACGACAGTTTATTTTCACTCTAAAACCATGATTTTGAAGTAATTAAGAATCATATCGCCCTGTAATTTGGAATGTATGTACGATTTATGATCAGAAATGTAAATCTGCAAGAAAATCTGCTCTCAATTTCTTTATTCGATGTTGAGGGCGTTCCCTTGAAAGATCACATAATATACCTTTAAAGTATATAAGAAAAATTGATTTTTTTAAAATCACTTCAATGAACCTTAGATACCTTAATTATGAAAAAAAGGTTGAAATATTTTATCATCCAAGTAGGATTGAAAGAGTTTTTCGGAAGTGGGTCATAGTTATGGGGTAACTTTGGCCCACTCGAAACAAAACAAATCATGTGAGAGGGAAGTTATCAACTATAGTTGATTCGCAGACATTGGCCGATTTACCATTTCATTCAGAGGTAACAGAAGCAAAAGAGGGAGAGGCACTCTACTACCGTGTCATTATTAGTGCCAGTAACAGTACTGTGATGCACAGATAGGGCGAATCGGCCAAAGTTATGAATCTTAGTCTAGTCATCTTCCATGGAACGAATCAAAATCAAAATGTAAAAAATGTAGGTCAAAAAGTATCCCCATACTACAGTACATCTTATTTATTTTTTGACCAAAAAGTGCCAAAAATGTGATTTTCATGATTTTGAAGGTAAAAAATTGAAACAAAAAAGAAGCTTTATAATAAAACTAGTATGACAAAATTTGACCAAATTGATTTTGAGTTAAACCTAAAATGGGTCAAAAAACATGTGTTTTATTATTTTCTCCAAAATGGTCAATTTCATGATCATGGTTGGATTTATTGAACCCTTTTATATAGATTAAATGAATATTGAAGAAGTTACGTCAGTTTTACAGAGGCTAAACCTGAGAGTCCACACCCCTTAACACTTTCCACGCGGCTATCAGCTTTACGATTTATTATACAAAACAGCTTTTTCAGAAACTTTTTCCAACTTTCAAGGTTTACTGATCTTATACTATAGTACTAGACATGTTTGTACTTATTTTAATACATTTCTCATGTTGATTCCAGATATGGCAATGGCATTCAATAATGTTAACATGTTGGAAACATTTTGTGAAATTTTTGAATGTCGTCTGCAGACGCCTGCCGCGTGGAAAGCATTAAACTAGGCCAATATGAATTGAAAGCAAATAATTTGCCACATTTGATACTCTCTGAAGTATCGCTATTGGGATGGAAAAACTGCGAAAATGAGGGAATAAAATTAGTCCTGGCCTAATGATAGAGAGACATGCTTTGAAATACAGAGGTCCATTGTAGAGGATACTGATTATGCTTTCTTATGTTCTTGTCTTTCTACAGACCGTGATCATTGTTGGAGTTGATTAAAGTTAAAGAAACTGTTACAACCAGAACAAATAGACAGCATTCAATTTTATGATCACGGTTTGAGCAGGAAACTGTCGGGGCACATACTTTTGTCGTCTGTTTGCCAAATGCCGTTGAAAAATACGGCACTGACGACTTCACAGATGAGAAACACGTTCTTCCAACTCCAGACAGCATGGCGGCCATTCGTGTGATGTCCTCTCACGTGGTATTGCTGATCCCGACATCCAGCTTGACCTCCTCGGTAACCAGAAACAGGATATGACCTTAGAGCAAGTGTTTACGTTTGTCGAGGCAAAGGAATCTGGGAATCGGTCAGCTTCAACACTGTTAGACTCTCCAGCACATACAGGAAAGCTAAGCAAGCCAACACTCAGTCTAAACAAGACCCCTGCACCTACTGCGGCAAGACAGGTCACGGGAAGAGTGCCCCTAGCCGTATACGCAAAACTGTATGCCCAGCATATGGACACAAGTGTGAACAATGCGATCGTGATCACCACTTGGAGAGTGTATGCCGCAGCAAGGACAAACCCAAACGCGCCTCTACTTCATCTCAGAACAGCGAAAGCGCAGTGTTTGACGCCCTATGCAACGTCACTGACTCAGGACACCCCCCCCCCCCCCCACTGGACATCAGTCCATTCCTCTCGACCACCACGTCTATGACAACCTCTCTGACACCTGGCACAAGAGAAGGTCCAACCCACAACCTTTCGTGAACGTGACAATCAAAATTGTCCCAGACGACTACACTGATGTTGGTTCCGACCTTTCCGTCCCCACAATGACTTGCCGGGTCCCTGCCATGGCCGACACGGGTTGCCAGAGTTGCCTTGCTGGAATGACAGTCATTCGCCGTCTCGGTTTGCGCCAATCTGACCTTATCCCAGTGACCATGAGGATGCACTCCGCTAACAACGGAGGCATCACCATTCTTGGGGCCGCTGTACTCCGCATATCAGGCACTGATAGTCAGGGCCGGGTAATTGAAACAAGGCAGATGACTTATGTCACAGACAGTTCTGATAAATTCTTCCTTAGCAAATCAGCCTGTATTGCCCTTGGGATGATCCCTGACAGTTTCCCCAGGATTGGTATGGGTCACTCTACACAACCGACTGATGCCGCAGCAGCTTTGAAGGAAGACCCCACCACACCCTGCGACTGTCCTGTACGTCAACGACCCCCTCCTCCCCCCACCACACTCCCATTTCCTGTCACTGAGGATAACCGTGTACGACTGCAACAGTATCTTCTTGACTACTACAAGTCCAGCACTTTCAATACGTGCGAACACCGACCATTGTGTCTCATGGACACTGTTCCCATTAAACTCATGGTAGATCCCCAAGCTGAGCCCGTCGCACACCACACACCCATTCCCTGTCCCACTCCACTGGCGTGATGCTGTTAAAGCAGGCCTAGACCATGATGTGCAGTTGGGTGTGCTTGAACCAGTCCCAATAGGAGAACCTGTCACCTAGTGCCACAGAATGGTGGTGTGTGCTAAGAAAAATGGCAAACCGCGACGCACAGTCGACTTCCAGGCCCTAAATGCCCATGCCACAAGAGAAACCCACCACACCCAATCACCTTTTCACCAAGCTAGATCAGTCCCAAATGGCAAGAAGAAATCTATCTTCGATGCATGGGATGGGTATCATCACACCCTGGGGCAGGTACCGTTACAAGACAGCCCCTCAAGGTATATAGCATCTGGTGATGGATATACCAGACGGTATGATGAGATTATCTCAGACATCCCTAACAAGACCAAATGTGCCGATGACGTCCTACTATGGGCTGACACACTCGCGGATAGCTTTTTCCAAGCTGTCCAGTTTCTTGATAAGTGTGGACAGACCGGGATCACCCTTAACCCAGACAAATTTGTCTTGGGCGCAGATACCGTTGATTTTGCTGGCTTCGAGATCACCCTCAGTAGTATCCGCCCTTGTCAAAGATTCATCCATGCCATACTTGACTTCCCCACGCCCACAAGTATCACTGACATACGCTCATGGTTTGGGCTTGTCAACCAGGTATCTTACACCTTCAGTATGGCTGATAAGATGCTTCCATTCCGCCAACTAATGCAACCAAACACACCGTTTAAGTGGGATGAGCCCCTCCAAAACGCATTTGAAGAGTCTAAAGCAGTTATCATCAGTGAGATAGAGGAAGGTGTCCGAATCTTTGACACAAGCAAGCCCACCTGCTTGGCAACAGACTGGTCCAAGACGGGCATTGGCTTCTGGCTGCTTCAAAAACACTGCACTTCCCCCAAAACAGAACCATTTTGCTGTCCGACGGGGTGGAAGATCGTACTTGTTGGGAGTCGATTCACACATTCCCATGAATCCCGTTATGCTCCGATAGAGGGTGAGGCCCTTGCAGTTGTTGATGCCCTGACCAAAGCCAGATACTTTGTACTAGGATGCGAGGACCTTATAATTGCTGTTGACCACAAACCCCTCCTGAAGATCTTCAGTGACCGCTCATTAGAAGACATCCCCAATCCTCGCCTCAGGAATCTCAAGGAGAAAACACTCAGTTACAGATTTCGCATGGTTCACATTCCAGGCGCCCGGCATCATGCCACATATTGCATTTCACGCCACCCAACAGGTGACCCTGAGAAGTTGATCCTCCCTGACGACATTGCAACTCTTGAGTCCACACCTATCTTTCTTACCCACTCCCAACCTCTCATGGCTGGCCTACGCACACCTGCGACACACATCAATGCCATTGAAGAAATAGTCGTATCTTCTTCTGTGTGTGCCCTCACCTCCCTTAACCTCAAATCAGTTACATGGGACAGAGTGCGTACTGCCACAGCTAGTGATGATAACATGCAGAGCCTTGTTGGCCTGATAGAGTCTGGCATGCCACAATTCCGCCATGAACACCCAGAACCCCTACGCGAGTACTTCCAGTTCCGTGACGGTTTATATACAGTTGATGGTGTTGTGCTGTACAAGGAGCGTGTGGTTATTCCCCCATCCCTCAGGAGTGAGGTGTTAGCTAATCTCCATGCTGCCCACCAAGGAGTCACTTCTATGACTGCCAGAGCGGAGGCATCCATTTTTTGGCCAGGTATCACCCCTGCGATTGCTGCTCTTCGTGCCAACTGCAATCATTGCAATCGCATTGCCCCATCTAACCCAAGTGCACCACCTACCCCCCTGACTCCTCCCAGTTACCCATTCCAATGTGTTTGTGCTGATTTCTTTCATTGCAAAGGCTATAACTACTTGGTAGTGGTAGACCGCTACTCTAACTGGCCGGTTGTTGAGAGGTCCTCCCATGGTGCTGATGGGCTCATAACATGCCTCAGACGCATCTTTGTCACCTTTGGTATCCCCGACGAGTTAGCATCCGATGGTGGCCCTAAATTTACTGCGGTAGCTACACGTCGATTCCTTACTGACTGGGGTGTACACCATCGCCTCTCTTCTGTTGCTTATCCCCACAGTAACTGCCGTGCTGAGGTCGGAGTGAAGACCGTTAAACGTCTTCTTATGGACAACACCAGCCCAACTGGCGACCTGGATACTGACGCTTTCCAGCAGCCATGCTGCAGTACAGGAATACCCCTGACAGAGACACAAAACTATCCCCAGCCCAGTGCATCTTTGGTCGTCCTATTAGGGACTTCATCCCCATACCACCTGGTAAATATAAACCCCATGACACTTGGCTAGAAACCCTAGCGGCTCGAGAAGATGCTCTACGGAACCGCCACATGAAATGTGCTGAGCGCTGGTCTGAACACACCTAAAGACTCTTCCCCCTTGTTGTTGGCGATAGAGTTCGCATCCAGAACCAGACAGGTCCACACCCCCTTAAATGGGACAAGACTGGTGTCGTTGTTCAGGTCCGACAGTTTGACCAGTATGTGGTACGCGTTGATGGTGCAGGCAGAGTCACACTACGGAACAGGAAGTTCCTCCGTAAATATGTCCCTGTACAGCCACCCCTTCCCCGATGCAAAATAGATGATGACATTGGTGTACGGCGCCCGATAGCTCCGCAGATTTTCCAACGCACGGGTGTTGCAACACCCAATGCTACTCGCCCTCACAGGATGACTCAGGGCCCTCCTCAGGCATGTAATAATCCACCACCACTCTCCCCTGCCACCAGCACCACCCCACAACCATCTACACTACCCCTCACACCACCAGCCCCTGTTACCAGTAGGCACAGCTCCGCCCCCAGATGGCGTTCTGCCCGGAATCCCTGCAAGCCCGCCTGGCACTCTGACTATGACATGTGATTCCCCAGTGGACTTTCCCTGACCTGTTGACCAGGTTATTGACATTGTTTTTGCTGTTCTGTTCAGTAGAGTAGTCAGTTGTACAATCATGGTGAAACAAGAACACTTCTTTCTAATCAGTCTTAGCCACATCTTTCACTTTATGTGCCAAAGGACACTTACATACAGGACATTTATATCAACAATATGTGCCAAAGACTTGGGGGAGATAGAGGATATTGATTATGCTTTCTTATGTTCTTGTCTTTCTACAGACCGTGATCATTGTTGGAGTTGATTAAAGTTAAAGAAACTGTTACAACCAGAACAAATAGACAGCGTTCTTATTTACATTGAGGGTCCAGATATACAGGGATGTCCCAGAATGATAGTTTAGTTTTGTTTGGCATATCAAGACACAGAGATACAGTGCATCAGATCAATATATACAAATCTTAAAAATTACATATACTGCTAATGTAGACACCAACATAGGCCAGAATTTCTTGAAACTTGTTGACCGGTGCTTTCCACATGGCAATCAGCTACGGCAAATTTTCAATAGGAACACCATCAAAATTAGCTACTCCTGCATGCCTAATGTCCAGAACACTATTTCATCACACAACAAGCATTTACTAAAAAAGGAAGCTGACATACAAAATACTGAGGTCAACACGCGTGAATGCAACTGCCGACGCAACACCGTCTGTCCGCTGTCCGGTAAATGCTTAACTGCAGGCGTTGTCTACCAAGCAACAGTAACTAACAACATCAACAAAACTGAAGAAACCTATGTCGGACTATCAGGTAATACATTCAAATCGAGATATAATGGTCACACTAGTTCCTTCAGAAATGTAGAACACAAGCACAGCACAACCCTCAGTCAACACATATGGAAGCTCAAGGACTCTAAAATACCACACTCTATAGCTTGGAAGATTTTGGCCAAACGCAAACCGTACTCTAATGCCAGTAAACGATGTAATCTATGCCTTCATGAGAAATTTCTAATTATCTTCAGACCGGACTTGAGCTCATTAAACAAAAGGAATGAGCTAATCACCACATGCAGGCATAGAAAGAAATTTTTATTGTGCAACTCAACCTAACTCTGTCATTTATTATTATTATTGTTGGCTAGCAGCCATTTACTACAGTGACATGTTCTAAAAGTGGATAGTTTATTGATTATTGATTGCTCTTCACACCTCATACGTTTTACTATACTTCCTATTGTCTGTGACCATGCATATGTTGGACTATATGCTAGTGTTCTTAGTACATGAATTCATTATACCTGATGAGTGCAGCCAATGCTGGCTGTATGAAACAGTGCTGTAGTATAATCATGGAATTGTAATCAAGTTGATTTTATATAATATATATTGCTCTACTTATTTTAGTATTGAGCACTCTGTTCCAAATGTTCTGGATTTACGTTATTGTATTATTCGCTCCTTCATTGTTGAGCACTCTTCAGATCAAGATGGATCAAGTTAACTTGGGGTATTCGACTAAGAATATACCGATCGCCAAGCCCAACGACTACCGCAAGTGTCTCATTGATAAAACGGAACTATTCCTAAAACGTATGAGGTGGAAAGCTTTCTTCTTTTTGAACCCTGATGCCAAGTCTACAGCCAAAGATACATTCGGTTTCCAAATCACCGATGCCAATCCCAGAATTGAAAAGCTTTGAAGACAACATGCTGAACATGATTCAAAATGTTGAATTCAAGAACTCAAAGTGCGACTTCCAATCCAAGCTTTCACATGACACACAGAACATTAAAAGTGATGACAAACTCTTTGTACCCGCGGATAAGACAACCAACTTCTACAAGATAGATCCACCCACCTACAACAAGCTACTGAGCAATACCATAACAAAGACATACAAGAAAGCCCCGAACGACGCCATTACCGCAGTAACCAGCCATGAAAGACTAATCGCTACCGATCTTGAACTTGCAGACAGAATCGACTCCATCGCCATAAAAGATGCATTTGTGACCCTCAAAGACCACAAGCCTAGCTTCCGCAACAACCCTTCCTGCCGACTCATCAACCCCGCCAAGTCAGATATCGGCAACATAAGCAAGCAAATTATGGAGAGAGTCAACAGGAAAATCATGGAAAAGTTGCAGCTTAATCAATGGAAAAACACAAGTGATGTCATCAACTGGTTCAAATGCATCCCAAACAAACAAAAACATTCATTCATTTGTTTCGATGTTGTCGAGTTCTACCCTAGCATATCAGAGGACCTCCTGCTGAAAGCGCTGAATTTTGCTTCTAAATACGACACCATCAGTGACCAAGAAAAGGACATAATACTGAAAGCTAAACAATCCCTTTTGTTTAATGGGGATGATGCATGGTGCAAGAAAGATACCGACTCTCTCTTTGACGTTACTATGGGGAGTTTTGATGGCGCCGAAACCTGTGAGCTTGTTGGATTGTTTCTCCTGTCAGAGCTTAACCCCAAATACAGGTCGCACATAGGTTTATACAGAGATGACGGCCTTGCTGCATTCAATGAGCCACCTAGGAAAATTGAATGCATTAAGAAAGAAATTTGCAAGGTCTTCAACAAACACAATCTGAAAATAACCATAGAAGCAAACCAGAAAGTGGTTGACTTCCTAGACATCACGTTGGATTTATCTACAAGTACGTTCAAACCATTCATGAAACCTAACAATGAACCGTTATATGTCCACAGCAAAAGCAACCACCCACCATCAATTCTACGCAACATCCCCGAAGCAATTAACAACAGGCTATCAAACATCTCATCAGACGAGAAATCATTCACCGACGCCATACCTCCATATCAACAAGCACTCAAAAACAGCGGCTATGACCACCAGCTCAAATTCAACCCTACTACACCTAAAGTGAGAACCCACAAGAACAGGCGTAGAAACATCATATGGTATAACCCACCATACAGCTCCAATGTAGACACCAACATAGGCCAGAATTTCTTGAAACTTGTTGACCGGTGCTTTCCACATGGCAATCAGCTACGGCAAATTTTCAATAGGAACACCATCAAAATTAGCTACTCCTGCATGCCTAATGTCCAGAACACTATTTCATCACACAACAAGCATTTACTAAAAAAGGAAGCTGACATACAAAATACTGAGGTCAACACGCGTGAATGCAACTGCCGACGCAACACCGTCTGTCCGCTGTCCGGTAAATGCTTAACTGCAGGCGTTGTCTACCAAGCAACAGTAACTAACAACATCAACAAAACTGAAGAAACCTATGTCGGACTATCAGGTAATACATTCAAATCGAGATATAATGGTCACACTAGTTCCTTCAGAAATGTAGAACACAAGCACAGCACAACCCTCAGTCAACACATATGGAAGCTCAAGGACTCTAAAATACCACACTCTATAGCTTGGAAGATTTTGGCCAAACGCAAACCGTACTCTAATGCCAGTAAACGATGTAATCTATGCCTTCATGAGAAATTTCTAATTATCTTCAGACCGGACTTGAGCTCATTAAACAAAAGGAATGAGCTAATCACCACATGCAGGCATAGAAAGAAATTTTTATTGTGCAACTCAACCTAACTCTGTCATTTATTATTATTATTGTTGGCTAGCAGCCATTTACTACAGTGACATGTTCTAAAAGTGGATAGTTTATTGATTATTGATTGCTCTTCACACCTCATACGTTTTACTATACTTCCTATTGTATGTGACCATGCATATGTTGGACTATATGCTAGTGTTCTTAGTACATGAATTCATTATACCTGATGAGTGCAGCCAATGCTGGCTGTATGAAACAGTGCTGTAGTATAATCATGGAATTGTAATCAAGTTGATTTTATATAATATATATTGCTCTACTTATTTTAGTATTGAGCACTCTGTTCCAAATGTTCTGGATTTACGTTATTGTATACTGCTAATATAATGAAAGTCCCAGTTTCCCGACTCCGGTCAGACAAAAATGCTGATCAAATATTTCACTATTTCCGCATATTTCATTATTTCATATTTGTCAACCTTTAGAGAAAGAAAAAAAATGTTTTAATGTGATCTTTCACACGAAAGATGCATTTTCAGCACTTCTTACGGGGGCACAGCACTAAATAAACCGCCCATTGGATTACATGTAAATTAGGGCTAAAAGAGTCGCTTTTTTTGGCATTTTTGTAAACACCAAGTAATATCAAGATAAACTGTCCATATAGTTAATTTAAACACCACCTCAAACTAAAGTTATGTTACTTAACGCATCGATACTCAATTTCTAATGTTCGAATTTTGGGCACTTTTATAAGGCTATTTTGCAGAATTTCTATGTGTTTAGAATCTATTTCATTCATCATGAGATGTTAATGAGATTATTTATGTTTCATATTATGTTAAAAGTATATATATGCGATGTTTTAAAAACTCAATGAAGCATGAAACTGATTACCAAACCTTAGATGCAAATGTAAAAATTGTAGGTCCAAAATTGCCGAATTTTAGGGGTATGGGTGAAAAACGTTTCAATTTTGATATAATAATAGGCCTAAATTTGTCTTTTTATCTGTCACGCATAATGTATCGTATGTCAGGTAAACTCACAATGTAATTTGTTTTGGGTTATATCCTCTAGGGAATTGCCCAGAGTACTGTTATTGACATTTTGATACTTTGAAAGCCTTATTTTTGTCTTAATTTAGGCCCAAATTAAACCTGGTCACCCCCCCCCCCCCCCCCCCCCCCCTCCCCCCTGACATGATGTGATATCAATGACAATTGGGTTTAAAACATTTATTTAAACTTGATTTGTTAAGCCCTTGATTGATAAAACGAGCATAGATATGTAGGTTTATAATCAGATAACCAGCGAGGGGGTCCATTACTGTGAGTAAAATCAAAAACAAGGAAATGTGTAGTAAAATGATGCTCTTCAACCGTTTTTGCTCCAAATTTGTAAGAAAATTGGGTCGTGTTCATGATATTTATGTATGACATGGACAGATATGTTTTTCTTTGAAATTAAGATAAAAACTCTTTTATAGACTCAAAATCAATGCAAATCGATATAAATCGAGGTCACCACTGCATGTTACAAGGGGGCACAGCACTAAATAAACCCGGGGGGTACTCGGATTTGGTTTGGTCGGGGGTGTGCCGCTGGAGATTCTTCATTGCTTCATTTTAGACCAAATTATCGGGAAAATAGACCTAATTTTTGCAAATTTTCGCAAAAATAGACACAATTTGGCGAAAATGGACACAAATTTCGCGAAAATGGACACAAATTTCACGAAAATAGACCCATTTGTAAAAAGTGACCCCATTATTAGGGATTTCCAGCACAAAATCATACCCCATGTTTAGGGCTTTTGTGCCCTAAAAAGCTACCCATTAGAGCGGCACACCCCCGTATACCGTCTTGGGTGAGTACCCCCACCCCCCCCCCCCCTCCCCCCGGAAATAAACCGCCCATTGGATTACATGTAAATTAGGGCTAAAAGAGTCGCTATTTTAGTAACCATTTTTGGAATGTCTCGAATGCTTTATTCTAATAAACAAACATCAAATTTCATAAAATCGTCAAGAAGTGTTACACCTTCCAATTAGATTTTACGATACGATCATTTAAACAGCGCCACCCCTATTTTCAGCCCGGACGCTCGCCTTCTAACCTCCTCCGATCGCGTGTGTTCATCCACGTGATAAATTTTCAATACAATCGAAAATCAATATTTTGCAATATATCCTGATCAAAGTACAAGAGATCATCTTTCATTTTAATTATGAAATGCTACCCTCACGCCAAACTGATTCCCAAAGGACCCCATTAATCACAAAATCGTTTTTTGTTTTTGCCGGAACTTACTACCATTACACAAAACGAGGAGTGATTTAGTGCTGTGCGCCCTTACGACGGCACGGCCGGTACATCAAGCCTCAAGGCATCGAAATATCGACCAGGTTCCCTGCTCCTTGGACGCTTCGTTTTGTGTTTTGTGTGGACAAAATGTGCGGGTATCAACCAGCGTATTGACTAATACTGATTGATCGATTGACTAGTCTTTGGAAACGCTGCGTGGCGCATTGATTTAAAGACTAGGTTTTAAACGGATATTTCTACCGTGCACTGGGTATTATTATTAAATCATCTTTATTCAGTCAAATAACCACATAAAAATAAAGAAGAGAACATTAAAAACCAAGACAACTGGGGCCTATACTGACCACCAGGCAAGGTGTTACATAAAGTACTATTGCACAATGATCGATATAAAAATCACATATAACATTAAAAATGGAGGTGAGTCGGTCGTGACAGACCTGCTGCCATATGAGGACCTATATACAATTAGTAACGTTCCAATCCCGTTCGTGTCTTGATTGGAAAATGGAAAAAGAAGACATCAGACTCTTTTTCGAGATGTTGTTTTTGAGAGCTGTGTATTTAACGTTGCACTTTAGGGTTCGTAGGAGACCTCTCAGACGTGTCTTATTAGATTTTGTTATGAGGCCCCTTGATCCTATTTCAAAGGGGATCAAGGAGCACTTGTAGCCTGCGTCCGAGATATCTCCTACCAGGGCAGCATATCTGTCAGTCTTGAGTTTATTAGCTTTATCAACATTTGTTTCAAACGGCACTGTGAGCTCAAATAAAATAATCTTTTTTTGAGCAGGGAATGTTAGAACAATATCAGGTTTTTGAGCTGTTGGTATGATGTCAGGAGGAACTGTCCCCCCTCCGGTGAGGTACCCTTCTATATCAGCGTTGATCAAGACGCCCTTGTCTTTAAAAGTCACACTATCTTCGAAAGCGGAGATCAGAATGCGGATGATATTGTTGTGCCGCCAGAGGTAGCGATCAAGCATCTGATTACAATTGTTGAGGATGTGGAGAAGAGTACCTTTTTTGGAACAGAGGGGGCAGTTACTACTTAGACGTTTCCCCCATTTGCAAAGGTTTGCAAATGTGGGGAGACTGTCAATTGCAGCATTAATTGCAAACTTAAGAACGCCTTCGGGAAGACCATACATAATAGATTTCCACGTAAGATTATTTTCAGCTTCAAAGAGTAATTTTGCCGTGTCCCCCTGAATGATGAGTGGTTCAACTACCGACTTCCAATAAGCATGATAAGCATTGGAATCTTTTTTCAAAGTTGCTTTGACCTTGTTTTTTGTATTTTTCCAGACCAGTGGCTGGTCGGAATCTATGGAATTAGAGTGGACTTGGTCCGCGAGAGCGATAGTGGAATATTTATTGCTCCAAGTCGATTCTCTTTGGAGTTTTAAGTCCAGTGCTTTGTTGGTAGTTGAATCACCAAGACATCGGGTTCTACTGTACGATAAGCAGTGAGAAACATAATATATATCAGAAACACGTGGGATATCAAGTCCACCATTCATATGCACCAGGGCTATGTTAGCACCATATTTGGGCGTGCCCAGCCATTTCTTAATAAATTGGTCACTTTTTCTATCAAGAAGGGATAAATTGGTCTTAGTAAGTTCATGAACTGTAAGACAGAAACGCATAGATGGTAGGCATATCTACTGTACATCGCAAGTTTGTACTCGTTGCGGACGGGAGAACTATCAATATTGGCAATACTTGATTCAAACTTGGAGTGAATCATATCATAGATATTACTTTGGCTGCCAGAGTGAGTGATAAGGGATCCGAGAAAACGTTGGGGGTCTTCTTTGACAGGAATGATACGCGTACCATCTATGTTGTATTCAACCACCTTCGGGACTCCACCACAAAGGGAAAGTGACCGACATTTACTTGGTTTTAATGTGAGACCCATGCTCTGTGTCTTGGATTGGAGTTCATTTATGATTTTCTGATGTTGACGTTTATTACTGGTTATAATGTTAAAGTCATCCGCATATGGTGTTGTTATGATCCTATTCCCGTCTAGATTAAAGCCGTGTACGGTGCGAATATTCTCAAGGTATTCGAGGATGGGATTAAAACACATTAAAAATATGATTGGCGACAAAGGATCACCTTGGAATGTCCCTCTCTTGAATTCAATGTCCACCCTGGGCCGCGAACCGAGCCGTTGAGACGGGAATAGAGCGCTTCAACATAACAGATGGTATTAACAGGTAACTTAAAACGTTTCATGGAATGAGATATAAGTGTATGACTGATGCTACCAAAAGCATCGGCTAAATCAAAGAAAGTAACATGTAACGTTTTTTTCTTGGATTTTGAAAACGCTATGGCCTACTATAGACAACTTCAAAATAAATAAAATAAGACATTTACGGTCCATTTAATTCGCGTTTTTTTCATGAATATATTTAGTTGAATAAATTCAATTTATGATAAAATGGTTTATTTGTTAAATCTTTTTGTCATTATTTTGTTCTGTACACGTGAACCCTGCTATGAAACGACCAAACACCACGTATACGTTCGAATTTATTTATACCTGTCATTTGTAGGTCCCGTCATTTGTTGTCTGTTTTTTTCTTCTTTTCAACTTGTCAATGTCAATATTTTCGTTGCAACTTCTGATAGTCAATCGTTTCAGTCCTCCTTGTTAGCTGGACTCGATGGTGTCGGCCCTGGCGAGTATCAAATCAAATTTCACAAACAAATTTGCTTCGAAAGATGTACTTTATAATTTTTATGCGAACCCAAAGTATATTTCTATGCGAAGTACACCTCCAAAGTCAATATGGTGCTTTCATTTATACAAAGGTTGTGAGTTCGAGCCCCGCTACGGCCAACATGTGTGTATCCTTAGGCTACAATCTCGGCCAATATTGTTGGAACACTTTTATACGTGTGTTTAAAAACTCCCCCTCTCCCCCTGGATCAATGTTGAAACATGATTTTTGGGTTACGGGATACTGGGAAGGGCCAACATTGCCCAGTGGGGAGGGGGGAGTTATCAATGTTTAGGAAAAGCTTTAAGCCTTCCGTCAAAGACAGCAATGTTTTGATAGTGTACATTTTGCGCAAACGGGAACGCACGAAAGGGTCATTATTACATGGATGTTCCAACTAATTATGGCCGCGATTGTCTGAATCATCTGTTAAAAAAATCATCTGTTTTAAGGGTTTTGGGCATAACTTTTGATTCAATAAAGCTTTCTTTACCAGATTTGAAGTATAGATAGGTTATGTTATTGGTCACGTGGCCAACTACTTAAAAAGGTCATGCCTCAACTTACTGTTAGGGATAGGTCACTTTTAATTACAGAGGTATATTTGGCATACTAAATGCCCAATAAATTATGGATGTTGCCAGTAATTTAAATTTAAATGGTTTCTCGATCACATATACCAACAGCTAAACATGCTGGAACACATTCTCGTCGCTTACGCGACTCCTGCGTCATTCAAAATGGATTACATAACAAGGAAGGGGAAGGGGCGCTATCGCCAACAAGTTAAATTAATTGTTATATGGTATTTTTAAAAGTCTACGGGGGAATTGGACATTATTTAAAAAAAATATTCAAAACATAGTCCGGTGCCAGGCTCGAACTTACAACATTTGGTTTGAAAGCGTGATGAAAGCAACGCAACAACAGCGCTCTTAACCACTTCACCACGGATGAGACCATACCACGGAACAGCGTTTTAAAAGATATCAGGACAATTATAGACATAATCGATATGGTTAGTCGTTATTGTTAATGCACTGTATATAGTTCAATTTGACAACGTATTTGGATAGGCCATAACAGTAATCCATGGGATATTTTCAATCAGGAGTCCAAAATATTACGGGAATGTCGAGTTTCAACAGTATGCCATCATTTTCAGATAAAAGTCTTTGACCTACTTCTCCTTTACTTATCGTGGCATACTGTCGCGTCAATTGATTTTGCGTGTAGTGTGCTGGCATACTGTGTGAATATAGCCTCGACATGCACACAAAGTTCCAGAATTATATTGTAACCTGTTATATCTATGATTTGTTGACACGAGATTGCATATCATTTCGAGCGACGCTTAATATGTATCTCTATGTAAAGGTTGGGATGGAGCGGGGGGGGGTGTATGTTTTACTATGCATTATAACGCAAGGAGGTATACCAATATGTTTATGGTTGACATGTCAATAAAAGAGAGCTACGAGTTTCTTTTTAAATACAATCATAACAATAATAATCCTGTGTGTTTTACATATTTTATTAGTCTACCGACTATGATTTTCACATGGTTGATATCAACTTCTATGTTGAGGAGGGGACTAAGACTAAAAGCGTTGGTGTATAAGTTATAGAACATGTTATGATTAGTGTGCAATTTTAAACATTTTGTGAAAATTTGGAATGTCGTCTACAGACGACTGCCGCGTGGAAAGTGTTAAATAGAGCTACATGAATATGTACAATTAGGTTTATTTGTTATTTATTTATTTATTTATTTATTTATTTATTTATTTATTTATTTATTTATCATATTTAAAACAATAAATAAGTCGATTGTTAAAATTGCGTGAAGTTTGTTGAAAAAATAGAACAAATTAATATAGATAATCACAACTTTCCAATTTGACATTAGACCTAAACTATCTAATTCCAATTCAAATGTGACCGTTTCTCCAAATAAATTAAACACAAATGTTTAATTTAATAGCATGAACAGTGGGCATAATACTATTATCACATTCTGCTAATTTTACAGCGATCTGTTAAATAGTTCTGGACATAAAGTGAATCCATGTGACCATTTTATGAACAAAAATACACCAGAAATAGACCTTATATCTAATTAAAAGTGACCGTTGCCTAAAACCGTTAATGAAAAGATCAAATTTTGTCAATCATTTTTATCTATGGTATGTAGGCAAAATGATCTCCAAGTATCAATAAAATCGAATTAGCCGTTACGAAAATACAATGATTTAAACTAATCGAAAACTTTACATTTGTCACTCGAGGAGACAATCTCGGCCAATATTGTTGGAACACTTTTATACGTGTGTTTAAAAACTCCCCCTCTCCCCCTGGATCAATGTTGAAACATGATTTTTGGGTTACGGGATACTGGGAAGGGCCAACATTGCCCAGTGGGGAGGGGGGAGTTATCAATGTTTAGGAAAGGCTTTAAGCCTTCCGTCAAAGACAGCAATGTTTTGATAGTGTACATTTTGCGCAAACGGGAACGCACGAAAGGGTCATTATTACATGGATGTTCCAACTAATTATGGCCGCGATTGTCTGAATCATCTGTTAAAAAAATCATCTGTTTTAAGGGTTTTGGGCATAACTTTTGATTCAATAAAGCTTTCTTTACCAGATTTGAAGTATAGATAGGTTATGTTATTGGTCACGTGGCCAACTACTTAAAAAGGTCATGCCTCAACTTACTGTTAGGGATAGGTCACTTTTAATTACAGAGGTATATTTGGCATACTAAATGCCCAATAAATTATGGATGTTGCCAGTAATTTAAATTTAAATGGTTTCTCGATCACATATACCAACAGCTAAACATGCTGGAACACATTCTCGTCGCTTACGCGACTCCTGCGTCATTCAAAATGGATTACATAACAAGGAAGGGGAAGGGGCGCTATCGCCAACAAGTTAAATTAATTGTTATATGGTATTTTTAAAAGTCTACGGGGGAATTGGACATTATTTAAAAAAAATATTCAAAACATAGTCCGGTGCCAGGCTCGAACTTACAACATTTGGTTTGAAAGCGTGATGAAAGCAACGCAACAACAGCGCTCTTAACCACTTCACCACGGATGAGACCATACCACGGAACAGCGTTTTAAAAGATATCAGGACAATTATAGACATAATCGATATGGTTAGTCGTTATTGTTAATGCACTGTATATAGTTCAATTTGACAACGTATTTGGATAGGCCATAACAGTAATCCATGGGATATTTTCAATCAGGAGTCCAAAATATTACGGGAATGTCGAGTTTCAACAGTATGCCATCATTTTCAGATAAAAGTCTTTGACCTACTTCTCCTTTACTTATCGTGGCATACTGTCGCGTCAATTGATTTTGCGTGTAGTGTGCTGGCATACTGTGTGAATATAGCCTCGACATGCACACAAAGTTCCAGAATTATATTGTAACCTGTTATATCTATGATTTGTTGACACGAGATTGCATATCATTTCGAGCGACGCTTAATATGTATCTCTATGTAAAGGTTGGGATGGAGCGGGGGGGGGGGGGGGGTGTATGTTTTACTATGCATTATAACGCAAGGAGGTATACCAATATGTTTATGGTTGACATGTCAATAAAAGAGAGCTACGAGTTTCTTTTTAAATACAATCATAACAATAATAATCCTGTGTGTTTTACATATTTTATTAGTCTACCGACTATGATTTTCACATGGTTGATATCAACTTCTATGTTGAGGAGGGGACTAAGACTAAAAGCGTTGGTGTATAAGTTATAGAACATGTTATGATTAGTGTGCAATTTTAAACATTTTGTGAAAATTTGGAATGTCGTCTACAGACGACTGCCGCGTGGAAAGTGTTAAATAGAGCTACATGAATATGTACAATTAGGTTTATTTGTTATTTGTTTATTTATTTATTTATTTATTTATTTATTTATTTATTTATTTATTTATTTATTTATCATATTTAAAACAATAAATAAGTCGATTGTTAAAATTGCGTGAAGTTTGTTGAAAAAATAGAACAAATTAATATAGATAATCACAACTTTCCAATTTGACATTAGACCTAAACTATCTAATTCAAATTCAAATGTGACCGTTTCTCCAAATAAATTAAACACAAATGTTTAAATTAATAGCATGAACAGTGGGCATAATACTATTATCACATTCTGCTAATTTTACAGCGATCTGTTAAATAGTTCTGGACATAAAGTGAATCCATGTGACCATTTTATGAACAAAAATACACCAGAAATAGACCTTATATCTAATTAAAAGTGACCGTTGCCTAAAACCGTTAATGAAAAGATCAAATTTTGTCAATCATTTTTATCTATGGTATGTAGGCAAAATGATCTCCAAGTATCAATAAAATCGAATTAGCCGTTACGAAAATACAATGATTTAAACTAATCGAAAACTTTACATTTGTCACTCGAGGAGACAATCTCGGCCAATATTGTTGGAACACTTTTATACGTGTGTTTAAAAACTCCCCCTCTCCCCCTGGATCAATGTTGAAACATGATTTTTGGGTTACGGGATACTGGGAAGGGCCAACATTGCCCAGTGGGGAGGGGGGAGTTATCAATGTTTAGGAAAGGCTTTAAGCCTTCCGTCAAAGACAGCAATGTTTTGATAGTGTACATTTTGCGCAAACGGGAACGCACGAAAGGGTCATTATTACATGGATGTTCCAACTAATTATGGCCGCGATTGTCTGAATCATCTGTTAAAAAAATCATCTGTTTTAAGGGTTTTGGGCATAACTTTTGATTCAATAAAGCTTTCTTTACCAGATTTGAAGTATAGATAGGTTATGTTATTGGTCACGTGGCCAACTACTTAAAAAGGTCATGCCTCAACTTACTGTTAGGGATAGGTCACTTTTAATTACAGAGGTATATTTGGCATACTAAATGCCCAATAAATTATGGATGTTGCCAGTAATTTAAATTTAAATGGTTTCTCGATCACATATACCAACAGCTAAACATGCTGGAACACATTCTCGTCGCTTACGCGACTCCTGCGTCATTCAAAATGGATTACATAACAAGGAAGGGGAAGGGGCGCTATCGCCAACAAGTTAAATTAATTGTTATATGGTATTTTTAAAAGTCTACGGGGGAATTGGACATTATTTAAAAAAAATATTCAAAACATAGTCCGGTGCCAGGCTCGAACTTACAACATTTGGTTTGAAAGCGTGATGAAAGCAACGCAACAACAGCGCTCTTAACCACTTCACCACGGATGAGACCATACCACGGAACAGCGTTTTAAAAGATATCAGGACAATTATAGACATAATCGATATGGTTAGTCGTTATTGTTAATGCACTGTATATAGTTCAATTTGACAACGTATTTGGATAGGCCATAACAGTAATCCATGGGATATTTTCAATCAGGAGTCCAAAATATTACGGGAATGTCGAGTTTCAACAGTATGCCATCATTTTCAGATAAAAGTCTTTGACCTACTTCTCCTTTACTTATCGTGGCATACTGTCGCGTCAATTGATTTTGCGTGTAGTGTGCTGGCATACTGTGTGAATATAGCCTCGACATGCACACAAAGTTCCAGAATTATATTGTAACCTGTTATATCTATGATTTGTTGACACGAGATTGCATATCATTTCGAGCGACGCTTAATATGTATCTCTATGTAAAGGTTGGGATGGAGCGGGGGGGGGGGGGGTGTATGTTTTACTATGCATTATAACGCAAGGAGGTATACCAATATGTTTATGGTTGACATGTCAATAAAAGAGAGCTACGAGTTTCTTTTTAAATACAATCATAACAATAATAATCCTGTGTGTTTTACATATTTTATTAGTCTACCGACTATGATTTTCACATGGTTGATATCAACTTCTATGTTGAGGAGGGGACTAAGACTAAAAGCGTTGGTGTATAAGTTATAGAACATGTTATGATTAGTGTGCAATTTTAAACATTTTGTGAAAATTTGGAATGTCGTCTACAGACGACTGCCGCGTGGAAAGTGTTAAATAGAGCTACATGAATATGTACAATTAGGTTTATTTGTTATTTGTTTATTTATTTATTTATTTATTTATTTATTTATTTATTTATTTATTTATCATATTTAAAACAATAAATAAGTCGATTGTTAAAATTGCGTGAAGTTTGTTGAAAAAATAGAACAAATTAATATAGATAATCACAACTTTCCAATTTGACATTAGACCTAAACTATCTAATTCAAATTCAAATGTGACCGTTTCTCCAAATAAATTAAACACAAATGTTTAAATTAATAGCATGAACAGTGGGCATAATACTATTATCACATTCTGCTAATTTTACAGCGATCTGTTAAATAGTTCTGGACATAAAGTGAATCCATGTGACCATTTTATGAACAAAAATACACCAGAAATAGACCTTATATCTAATTAAAAGTGACCGTTGCCTAAAACCGTTAATGAAAAGATCAAATTTTGTCAATCATTTTTATCTATGGTATGTAGGCAAAATGATCTCCAAGTATCAATAAAATCGAATTAGCCGTTACGAAAATACAATGATTTAAACTAATCGAAAACTTTACATTTGTCACTCGAGGAGACAATCTCGGCCAATATTGTTGGAACACTTTTATACGTGTGTTTAAAAACTCCCCCTCTCCCCCTGGATCAATGTTGAAACATGATTTTTGGGTTACGGGATACTGGGAAGGGCCAACATTGCCCAGTGGGGAGGGGGGAGTTATCAATGTTTAGGAAAGGCTTTAAGCCTTCCGTCAAAGACAGCAATGTTTTGATAGTGTACATTTTGCGCAAACGGGAACGCACGAAAGGGTCATTATTACATGGATGTTCCAACTAATTATGGCCGCGATTGTCTGAATCATCTGTTAAAAAAATCATCTGTTTTAAGGGTTTTGGGCATAACTTTTGATTCAATAAAGCTTTCTTTACCAGATTTGAAGTATAGATAGGTTATGTTATTGGTCACGTGGCCAACTACTTAAAAAGGTCATGCCTCAACTTACTGTTAGGGATAGGTCACTTTTAATTACAGAGGTATATTTGGCATACTAAATGCCCAATAAATTATGGATGTTGCCAGTAATTTAAATTTAAATGGTTTCTCGATCACATATACCAACAGCTAAACATGCTGGAACACATTCTCGTCGCTTACGCGACTCCTGCGTCATTCAAAATGGATTACATAACAAGGAAGGGGAAGGGGCGCTATCGCCAACAAGTTAAATTAATTGTTATATGGTATTTTTAAAAGTCTACGGGGGAATTGGACATTATTTAAAAAAAATATTCAAAACATAGTCCGGTGCCAGGCTCGAACTTACAACATTTGGTTTGAAAGCGTGATGAAAGCAACGCAACAACAGCGCTCTTAACCACTTCACCACGGATGAGACCATACCACGGAACAGCGTTTTAAAAGATATCAGGACAATTATAGACATAATCGATATGGTTAGTCGTTATTGTTAATGCACTGTATATAGTTCAATTTGACAACGTATTTGGATAGGCCATAACAGTAATCCATGGGATATTTTCAATCAGGAGTCCAAAATATTACGGGAATGTCGAGTTTCAACAGTATGCCATCATTTTCAGATAAAAGTCTTTGACCTACTTCTCCTTTACTTATCGTGGCATACTGTCGCGTCAATTGATTTTGCGTGTAGTGTGCTGGCATACTGTGTGAATATAGCCTCGACATGCACACAAAGTTCCAGAATTATATTGTAACCTGTTATATCTATGATTTGTTGACACGAGATTGCATATCATTTCGAGCGACGCTTAATATGTATCTCTATGTAAAGGTTGGGATGGAGCGGGGGGGGGGGTGTATGTTTTACTATGCATTATAACGCAAGGAGGTATACCAATATGTTTATGGTTGACATGTCAATAAAAGAGAGCTACGAGTTTCTTTTTAAATACAATCATAACAATAATAATCCTGTGTGTTTTACATATTTTATTAGTCTACCGACTATGATTTTCACATGGTTGATATCAACTTCTATGTTGAGGAGGGGACTAAGACTAAAAGCGTTGGTGTATAAGTTATAGAACATGTTATGATTAGTGTGCAATTTTAAACATTTTGTGAAAATTTGGAATGTCGTCTACAGACGACTGCCGCGTGGAAAGTGTTAAATAGAGCTACATGAATATGTACAATTAGGTTTATTTGTTATTTGTTTATTTATTTATTTATTTATTTATTTATTTATTTATTTATTTATTTATTTATCATATTTAAAACAATAAATAAGTCGATTGTTAAAATTGCGTGAAGTTTGTTGAAAAAATAGAACAAATTAATATAGATAATCACAACTTTCCAATTTGACATTAGACCTAAACTATCTAATTCAAATTCAAATGTGACCGTTTCTCCAAATAAATTAAACACAAATGTTTAAATTAATAGCATGAACAGTGGGCATAATACTATTATCACATTCTGCTAATTTTACAGCGATCTGTTAAATAGTTCTGGACATAAAGTGAATCCATGTGACCATTTTATGAACAAAAATACACCAGAAATAGACCTTATATCTAATTAAAAGTGACCGTTGCCTAAAACCGTTAATGAAAAGATCAAATTTTGTCAATCATTTTTATCTATGGTATGTAGGCAAAATGATCTCCAAGTATCAATAAAATCGAATTAGCCGTTACGAAAATACAATGATTTAAACTAATCGAAAACTTTACATTTGTCACTCGAGGAGACAATCTCGGCCAATATTGTTGGAACACTTTTATACGTGTGTTTAAAAACTCCCCCTCTCCCCCTGGATCAATGTTGAAACATGATTTTTGGGTTACGGGATACTGGGAAGGGCCAACATTGCCCAGTGGGGAGGGGGGAGTTATCAATGTTTAGGAAAGGCTTTAAGCCTTCCGTCAAAGACAGCAATGTTTTGATAGTGTACATTTTGCGCAAACGGGAACGCACGAAAGGGTCATTATTACATGGATGTTCCAACTAATTATGGCCGCGATTGTCTGAATCATCTGTTAAAAAAATCATCTGTTTTAAGGGTTTTGGGCATAACTTTTGATTCAATAAAGCTTTCTTTACCAGATTTGAAGTATAGATAGGTTATGTTATTGGTCACGTGGCCAACTACTTAAAAAGGTCATGCCTCAACTTACTGTTAGGGATAGGTCACTTTTAATTACAGAGGTATATTTGGCATACTAAATGCCCAATAAATTATGGATGTTGCCAGTAATTTAAATTTAAATGGTTTCTCGGTCACATATACCAACAGCTAAACATGCTGGAACACATTCTCGTCGCTTACGCGACTCCTGCGTCATTCAAAATGGATTACATAACAAGGAAGGGGAAGGGGCGCTATCGCCAACAAGTTAAATTAATTGTTATATGGTATTTTTAAAAGTCTACGGGGGAATTGGACATTATTTTAAAAAAATATTCAAAACATAGTCCGGTGCCAGGCTCGAACTTACAACATTTGGTTTGAAAGCGTGATGAAAGCAACGCAACAACAGCGCTCTTAACCACTTCACCACGGATGAGACCATACCACGGAACAGCGTTTTAAAAGATATCAGGACAATTATAGACATAATCGATATGGTTAGTCGTTATTGTTAATGCACTGTATATAGTTCAATTTGACAACGTATTTGGATAGGCCATAACAGTAATCCATGGGATATTTTCAATCAGGAGTCCAAAATATTACGGGAATGTCGAGTTTCAACAGTATGCCATCATTTTCAGATAAAAGTCTTTGACCTACTTCTCCTTTACTTATCGTGGCATACTGTCGCGTCAATTGATTTTGCGTGTAGTGTGCTGGCATACTGTGTGAATATAGCCTCGACATGCACACAAAGTTCCAGAATTATATTGTAACCTGTTATATCTATGATTTGTTGACACGAGATTGCATATCATTTCGAGCGACGCTTAATATGTATCTCTATGTAAAGGTTGGGATGGAGCGGGGGGGGGGGGTGTATGTTTTACTATGCATTATAACGCAAGGAGGTATACCAATATGTTTATGGTTGACATGTCAATAAAAGAGAGCTACGAGTTTCTTTTTAAATACAATCATAACAATAATAATCCTGTGTGTTTTACATATTTTATTAGTCTACCGACTATGATTTTCACATGGTTGATATCAACTTCTATGTTGAGGAGGGGACTAAGACTAAAAGCGTTGGTGTATAAGTTATAGAACATGTTATGATTAGTGTGCAATTTTAAACATTTTGTGAAAATTTGGAATGTCGTCTACAGACGACTGCCGCGTGGAAAGTGTTAAATAGAGCTACATGAATATGTACAATTAGGTTTATTTGTTATTTGTTTATTTATTTATTTATTTATTTATTTATTTATTTATTTATTTATTTATCATATTTAAAACAATAAATAAGTCGATTGTTAAAATTGCGTGAAGTTTGTTGAAAAAATAGAACAAATTAATATAGATAATCACAACTTTCCAATTTGACATTAGACCTAAACTATCTAATTCCAATTCAAATGTGACCGTTTCTCCAAATAAATTAAACACAAATGTTTAAATTAATAGCATGAACAGTGGGCATAATACTATTATCACATTCTGCTAATTTTACAGCGATCTGTTAAATAGTTCTGGACATAAAGTGAATATGTGACCATTTTATGAACAAAAATACACCAGAAATAGACCTTATATCTAATTAAAAGTGACCGTTGCCTAAAACCGTTAATGAAAAGATCAAATTTTGTCAATCATTTTTATCTATGGTATGTAGGCAAAATGATCTCCAAGTATCAATAAAATCGAATTAGCCGTTACGAAAATACAATGATTTAAACTAATCGAAAACTTTACATTTGTCACTCGAGGAGACAATCTCGGCCAATATTGTTGGAACACTTTTATACGTGTGTTTAAAAACTCCCCCTCTCCCCCTGGATCAATGTTGAAACATGATTTTTGGGTTACGGGATACTGGGAAGGGCCAACATTGCCCAGTGGGGAGGGGGGAGTTATCAATGTTTAGGAAAGGCTTTAAGCCTTCCGTCAAAGACAGCAATGTTTTGATAGTGTACATTTTGCGCAAACGGGAACGCACGAAAGGGTCATTATTACATGGATGTTCCAACTAATTATGGCCGCGATTGTCTGAATCATCTGTTAAAAAAATCATCTGTTTTAAGGGTTTTGGGCATAACTTTTGATTCAATAAAGCTTTCTTTACCAGATTTGAAGTATAGATAGGTTATGTTATTGGTCACGTGGCCAACTACTTAAAAAGGTCATGCCTCAACTTACTGTTAGGGATAGGTCACTTTTAATTACAGAGGTATATTTGGCATACTAAATGCCCAATAAATTATGGATGTTGCCAGTAATTTAAATTTAAATGGTTTCTCGGTCACATATACCAACAGCTAAACATGCTGGAACACATTCTCGTCGCTTACGCGACTCCTGCGTCATTCAAAATGGATTACATAACAAGGAAGGGGAAGGGGCGCTATCGCCAACAAGTTAAATTAATTGTTATATGGTATTTTTAAAAGTCTACGGGGGAATTGGACATTATTTAAAAAAAATATTCAAAACATAGTCCGGTGCCAGGCTCGAACTTACAACATTTGGTTTGAAAGCGTGATGAAAGCAACGCAACAACAGCGCTCTTAACCACTTCACCACGGATGAGACCATACCACGGAACAGCGTTTTAAAAGATATCAGGACAATTATAGACATAATCGATATGGTTAGTCGTTATTGTTAATGCACTGTATATAGTTCAATTTGACAACGTATTTGGATAGGCCATAACAGTAATCCATGGGATATTTTCAATCAGGAGTCCAAAATATTACGGGAATGTCGAGTTTCAACAGTATGCCATCATTTTCAGATAAAAGTCTTTGACCTACTTCTCCTTTACTTATCGTGGCATACTGTCGCGTCAATTGATTTTGCGTGTAGTGTGCTGGCATACTGTGTGAATATAGCCTCGACATGCACACAAAGTTCCAGAATTATATTGTAACCTGTTATATCTATGATTTGTTGACACGAGATTGCATATCATTTCGAGCGACGCTTAATATGTATCTCTATGTAAAGGTTGGGATGGAGCGGGGGGGGGGGGGTGTATGTTTTACTATGCATTATAACGCAAGGAGGTATACCAATATGTTTATGGTTGACATGTCAATAAAAGAGAGCTACGAGTTTCTTTTTAAATACAATCATAACAATAATAATCCTGTGTGTTTTACATATTTTATTAGTCTACCGACTATGATTTTCACATGGTTGATATCAACTTCTATGTTGAGGAGGGGACTAAGACTAAAAGCGTTGGTGTATAAGTTATAGAACATGTTATGATTAGTGTGCAATTTTAAACATTTTGTGAAAATTTGGAATGTCGTCTACAGACGACTGCCGCGTGGAAAGTGTTAAATAGAGCTACATGAATATGTACAATTAGGTTTATTTGTTATTTGTTTATTTATTTATTTATTTATTTATTTATTTATTTATTTATTTATTTATCATATTTAAAACAATAAATAAGTCGATTGTTAAAATTGCGTGAAGTTTGTTGAAAAAATAGAACAAATTAATATAGATAATCACAACTTTCCAATTTGACATTAGACCTAAACTATCTAATTCCAATTCAAATGTGACCGTTTCTCCAAATAAATTAAACACAAATGTTTAAATTAATAGCATGAACAGTGGGCATAATACTATTATCACATTCTGCTAATTTTACAGCGATCTGTTAAATAGTTCTGGACATAAAGTGAATATGTGACCATTTTATGAACAAAAATACACCAGAAATAGACCTTATATCTAATTAAAAGTGACCGTTGCCTAAAACCGTTAATGAAAAGATCAAATTTTGTCAATCATTTTTATCTATGGTATGTAGGCAAAATGATCTCCAAGTATCAATAAAATCGAATTAGCCGTTACGAAAATACAATGATTTAAACTAATCGAAAACTTTACATTTGTCACTCGAGGAGACAATCTCGGCCAATATTGTTGGAACACTTTTATACGTGTGTTTAAAAACTCCCCCTCTCCCCCTGGATCAATGTTGAAACATGATTTTTGGGTTACGGGATACTGGGAAGGGCCAACATTGCCCAGTGGGGAGGGGGGAGTTATCAATGTTTAGGAAAGGCTTTAAGCCTTCCGTCAAAGACAGCAATGTTTTGATAGTGTACATTTTGCGCAAACGGGAACGCACGAAAGGGTCATTATTACATGGATGTTCCAACTAATTATGGCCGCGATTGTCTGAATCATCTGTTAAAAAAATCATCTGTTTTAAGGGTTTTGGGCATAACTTTTGATTCAATAAAGCTTTCTTTACCAGATTTGAAGTATAGATAGGTTATGTTATTGGTCACGTGGCCAACTACTTAAAAAGGTCATGCCTCAACTTACTGTTAGGGATAGGTCACTTTTAATTACAGAGGTATATTTGGCATACTAAATGCCCAATAAATTATGGATGTTGCCAGTAATTTAAATTTAAATGGTTTCTCGGTCACATATACCAACAGCTAAACATGCTGGAACACATTCTCGTCGCTTACGCGACTCCTGCGTCATTCAAAATGGATTACATAACAAGGAAGGGGAAGGGGCGCTATCGCCAACAAGTTAAATTAATTGTTATATGGTATTTTTAAAAGTCTACGGGGGAATTGGACATTATTTAAAAAAAATATTCAAAACATAGTCCGGTGCCAGGCTCGAACTTACAACATTTGGTTTGAAAGCGTGATGAAAGCAACGCAACAACAGCGCTCTTAACCACTTCACCACGGATGAGACCATACCACGGAACAGCGTTTTAAAAGATATCAGGACAATTATAGACATAATCGATATGGTTAGTCGTTATTGTTAATGCACTGTATATAGTTCAATTTGACAACGTATTTGGATAGGCCATAACAGTAATCCATGGGATATTTTCAATCAGGAGTCCAAAATATTACGGGAATGTCGAGTTTCAACAGTATGCCATCATTTTCAGATAAAAGTCTTTGACCTACTTCTCCTTTACTTATCGTGGCATACTGTCGCGTCAATTGATTTTGCGTGTAGTGTGCTGGCATACTGTGTGAATATAGCCTCGACATGCACACAAAGTTCCAGAATTATATTGTAACCTGTTATATCTATGATTTGTTGACACGAGATTGCATATCATTTCGAGCGACGCTTAATATGTATCTCTATGTAAAGGTTGGGATGGAGCGGGGGGGGTGTATGTTTTACTATGCATTATAACGCAAGGAGGTATACCAATATGTTTATGGTTGACATGTCAATAAAAGAGAGCTACGAGTTTCTTTTTAAATACAATCATAACAATAATAATCCTGTGTGTTTTACATATTTTATTAGTCTACCGACTATGATTTTCACATGGTTGATATCAACTTCTATGTTGAGGAGGGGACTAAGACTAAAAGCGTTGGTGTATAAGTTATAGAACATGTTATGATTAGTGTGCAATTTTAAACATTTTGTGAAAATTTGGAATGTCGTCTACAGACGACTGCCGCGTGGAAAGTGTTAAATAGAGCTACATGAATATGTACAATTAGGTTTATTTGTTATTTGTTTATTTATTTATTTATTTATTTATTTATTTATTTATTTATTTATTTATCATATTTAAAACAATAAATAAGTCGATTGTTAAAATTGCGTGAAGTTTGTTGAAAAAATAGAACAAATTAATATAGATAATCACAACTTTCCAATTTGACATTAGACCTAAACTATCTAATTCCAATTCAAATGTGACCGTTTCTCCAAATAAATTAAACACAAATGTTTAAATTAATAGCATGAACAGTGGGCATAATACTATTATCACATTCTGCTAATTTTACAGCGATCTGTTAAATAGTTCTGGACATAAAGTGAATATGTGACCATTTTATGAACAAAAATACACCAGAAATAGACCTTATATCTAATTAAAAGTGACCGTTGCCTAAAACCGTTAATGAAAAGATCAAATTTTGTCAATCATTTTTATCTATGGTATGTAGGCAAAATGATCTCCAAGTATCAATAAAATCGAATTAGCCGTTACGAAAATACAATGATTTAAACTAATCGAAAACTTTACATTTGTCACTCGAGGAGACAATCTCGGCCAATATTGTTGGAACACTTTTATACGTGTGTTTAAAAACTCCCCCTCTCCCCCTGGATCAATGTTGAAACATGATTTTTGGGTTACGGGATACTGGGAAGGGCCAACATTGCCCAGTGGGGAGGGGGGAGTTATCAATGTTTAGGAAAGGCTTTAAGCCTTCCGTCAAAGACAGCAATGTTTTGATAGTGTACATTTTGCGCAAACGGGAACGCACGAAAGGGTCATTATTACATGGATGTTCCAACTAATTATGGCCGCGATTGTCTGAATCATCTGTTAAAAAATCATCTGTTTTAAGGGTTTTGGGCATAACTTTTGATTCAATAAAGCTTTCTTTACCAGATTTGAAGTATAGATAGGTTATGTTATTGGTCACGTGGCCAACTACTTAAAAAGGTCATGCCTCAACTTACTGTTAGGGATAGGTCACTTTTAATTACAGAGGTATATTTGGCATACTAAATGCCCAATAAATTATGGATGTTGCCAGTAATTTAAATTTAAATGGTTTCTCGGTCACATATACCAACAGCTAAACATGCTGGAACACATTCTCGTCGCTTACGCGACTCCTGCGTCATTCAAAATGGATTACATAACAAGGAAGGGGAAGGGGCGCTATCGCCAACAAGTTAAATTAATTGTTATATGGTATTTTTAAAAGTCTACGGGGGAATTGGACATTATTTTAAAAAAATATTCAAAACATAGTCCGGTGCCAGGCTCGAACTTACAACATTTGGTTTGAAAGCGTGATGAAAGCAACGCAACAACAGCGCTCTTAACCACTTCACCACGGATGAGACCATACCACGGAACAGCGTTTTAAAAGATATCAGGACAATTATAGACATAATCGATATGGTTAGTCGTTATTGTTAATGCACTGTATATAGTTCAATTTGACAACGTATTTGGATAGGCCATAACAGTAATCCATGGGATATTTTCAATCAGGAGTCCAAAATATTACGGGAATGTCGAGTTTCAACAGTATGCCATCATTTTCAGATAAAAGTCTTTGACCTACTTCTCCTTTACTTATCGTGGCATACTGTCGCGTCAATTGATTTTGCGTGTAGTGTGCTGGCATACTGTGTGAATATAGCCTCGACATGCACACAAAGTTCCAGAATTATATTGTAACCTGTTATATCTATGATTTGTTGACACGAGATTGCATATCATTTCGAGCGACGCTTAATATGTATCTCTATGTAAAGGTTGGGATGGAGCGGGGGGGGTGTATGTTTTACTATGCATTATAACGCAAGGAGGTATACCAATATGTTTATGGTTGACATGTCAATAAAAGAGAGCTACGAGTTTCTTTTTAAATACAATCATAACAATAATAATCCTGTGTGTTTTACATATTTTATTAGTCTACCGACTATGATTTTCACATGGTTGATATCAACTTCTATGTGAGGAGGGGACTAAGACTAAAAGCGTTGGTGTATAAGTTATAGAACATGTTATGATTAGTGTGCAATTTTAAACATTTTGTGAAAATTTGGAATGTCGTCTACAGACGACTGCCGCGTGGAAAGTGTTAAATAGAGCTACATGAATATGTACAATTAGGTTTATTTGTTATTTGTTTATTTATTTATTTATTTATTTATTTATTTATTTATTTATTTATTTATCATATTTAAAACAATAAATAAGTCGATTGTTAAAATTGCGTGAAGTTTGTTGAAAAAATAGAACAAATTAATATAGATAATCACAACTTTCCAATTTGACATTAGACCTAAACTATCTAATTCCAATTCAAATGTGACCGTTTCTCCAAATAAATTAAACACAAATGTTTAAATTAATAGCATGAACAGTGGGCATAATACTATTATCACATTCTGCTAATTTTACAGCGATCTGTTAAATAGTTCTGGACATAAAGTGAATATGTGACCATTTTATGAACAAAAATACACCAGAAATAGACCTTATATCTAATTAAAAGTGACCGTTGCCTAAAACCGTTAATGAAAAGATCAAATTTTGTCAATCATTTTTATCTATGGTATGTAGGCAAAATGATCTCCAAGTATCAATAAAATCGAATTAGCCGTTACGAAAATACAATGATTTAAACTAATCGAAAACTTTACATTTGTCACTCGAGGAGACAATCTCGGCAATATTGTTGGAACACTTTTATACGTGTGTTTAAAAACTCCCCCTCTCCCCCTGGATCAATGTTGAAACATGATTTTTGGGTTACGGGATACTGGGAAGGGCCAACATTGCCCAGTGGGGAGGGGGGAGTTATCAATGTTTAGGAAGGCTTTAAGCCTTCCGTCAAAGACAGCAATGTTTTGATAGTGTACATTTTGCGCAAACGGGAACGCACGAAAGGGTCATTATTACAATGGATGTTCCAACTAATTATGGCCGCGATTGTCTGAATCATCTGTTAAAAAAATCATCTGTTTTAAGGGTTTTGGCATAACTTTTGATTCAATAAAGCTTCTTTACCAGATTTGAAGTATAGATAGGTTATGTTATTGGTCACGTGGCCAACTACTTAAAAAGGTCATGCCTCAACTTACTGTTAGGGATAGGTCACTTTTAATTACAGAGGTATATTTGGCATACTAAATGCCCAATAAATTATGGATGTTGCCAGTAATTTAAATTTAAATGGTTTCTCGGTCACATATACCAACAGCTAAACATGCTGGAACACATTCTCGTCGCTTACGCGACTCCTGCGTCATTCAAAATGGATTACATAACAAGGAAGGGGAAGGGGCGCTATCGCCAACAAGTTAAATTAATTGTTATATGGTATTTTTAAAAGTCTACGGGGGAATTGGACATTATTTTAAAAAAATATTCAAAACATAGTCCGGTGCCAGGCTCGAACTTACAACATTTGGTTTGAAAGCGTGATGAAAGCAACGCAACAACAGCGCTCTTAACCACTTCACCACGGATGAGACCATACCACGGAACAGCGTTTTAAAAGATATCAGGACAATTATAGACATAATCGATATGGTTAGTCGTTATTGTTAATGCACTGTATATAGTTCAATTTGACAACGTATTTGGATAGGCCATAACAGTAATCCATGGGATATTTTCAATCAGGAGTCCAAATATTACGGGAATGTCGAGTTTCAACAGTATGCCATCATTTTCAGATAAAAGTCTTTGACCTACTTCTCCTTTACTTATCGTGGCATACTGTCGCGTCAATTGATTTTGCGTGTAGTGTGCTGGCATACTGTGTGAATATAGCCTCGACATGCACACAAAGTTCCAGAATTATATTGTAACCTGTTATATCTATGATTTGTTGACACGAGATT
>JAYJML010000275.1:0-52615 GCA_035610835.1 Ophiura sarsii
CTATTTAGACCTATTTTGGACCACCCTGTATTCAAAACAAAAGGAACTTGAACGATATTCATATAGTTCATTTTGATAACCATTTTCTTTTAAATTAAATTTAACTATATAACTAAATTTCATAGAATATTATATACAAACATTCATGCATTATTTCATCATAATTTTAGACACCCTGTACTTTTCCTGTGTACATTTTGGGCAAATGATTCTTAGCGCGAAATTTGGTAGCACCTTCTGCGGTGTTCTGATTTGGTGACTATTTTCAGCTAAACCTAACTGTACAAACTATCAAAATATTTTGTGAGGAGCAAAAACGATCAACTTTTTATGTTCCACCCTGTAAATTTTTTACATACCCTGTATAATTTGATTCTTTTTTGCAAAAAAAAATGAAAAACATTGAATCATAAGCTTTCCAACAATATATAGTTTGTGGGTCATTAAGTATGTAAAACTTAAGTTTTGTCCCGTTTAATCAGAATTGGTGCATTTCTTAACATTATTAGAAGTGAAACAATTAGTTTGGACCAGTTTGTGACTTCTGACCATATACATTTACACCCTTCTCCTTCTGCTCCTCCCCAAAGTGTAACTCTACCAAAATCGACAACATTTATAAGATTTAGTTGTAGTTTTGATCACGCTAGCCATATTCAATGCCATGAATACCACTCGAGATATTGTGTAGACTACAAACAACAACTCCAACTGGGTTATAATATTCTCAAGGTATATACTTAACACTGTATGGCATACTAAAAGAAGAAGAAAAAAATCAGTTATATTATTGCATTGAATATTGTTGTCGTTAAACTTGCAGCCTAACCCAAACAGGTGAACTTTGGAGGGTATTGAGCATATCTATGCAAACCGTAACGCAAGTAATTGGTATCACATAGCGTGTTTGGTTATCATGAAGATTGATGAAGCGTGTGAAGAGGTTTTGTGTTTAAAGGTCAACTTCAATATTGGTATTATTCTATCCGTATAGCTGTCTCATAATAAATACCGATAAAAATAGACTACAATTTCGATAGAAATGAATGACTTCTATAGTTTCTGAATTCTGAATTTCTTCAGTTGAGTTTCGACATACCGATGGTATCATACACCTTTCGATATAGATTGTAAGTTGAAAAGATTATACGCCTACAATCCATGTGAATAATAAAATAATATGTACAATCTCAGTAAATGGTATTATCCAATTTATATGAGTGAGTGGTATGATCGTTTTACTGCACTGTGTTTAATGAATTACACTATAACTTAGTGTGATGTGAAAAGTATTACAAATTATTCTTTACGATTCTTTAAAAACAAGTGACCGATTATAACCAAATGATGCTAGGTGTTAGGAAAACTGGCATATTAATCCTACATCTTGTTTCTTTCGGCTAGTTATAGCTTTTCCCTTTTTTTTAGCTGACTGACTATGCTTACATCATGTATAATACATTTATATGAATTGTCAAAAGAATAATTGCTGACCATCAGTTTTCTATTGATTCAAGTTTAAGTAGTGTTTTCCACATGTTATATTTTATGTGACATTGTTTAGAATACCCTATTTTTTAACCCTATATTTTAATCGACAAGTTCTAGAAACAGAACAGAACTCTATACCACGGAATTAATGTTAAGAACTGAGATTAAATAATTATTATAGAATAAGATACATGGACATGGCGGTTGATGCCGACTATCTGGTAAAACATAATAAATACCTTATTAAAAGTCGTATTTTGAGGTACGTACCAGACTTCCAATTATCTTAACTAGCGGGCACCAGCGCTTCGCGCTGGACCCGCTAGAAGATTTCACGGGGAATAAGTAAACAAAGCGTAAGAAGATTTGATACAATAATATCAAGAACATGTCCTACGTGCATACATAATCCAGACGGGGCCCTAAATAATCAGAATATCGCAGGTGCTTTTGATAATCCAGGTATACATGTGCCTTAATCTAGCCTAGGCCTACGTTTGTGTTTCCAGATACATACGTAGGCCTCCCATGAGACCTGAAATGCGGGTAGGCTACCCTTTGTCCCATTATATCCAGGGACCCCATAGGCCTAAGCCCTACCCCCGTAATCCAGTTACCCCAGGTGCCCTTAATAATGCACCGGATACCACATAATCAAGGTAGGCCCACTGCAGTGTGCCGTTATCTCGAGATACCCAGGTGCTCTTACTTTATCATAGTCAAGTAAATTAAACGCGGGTGCCAAAGATAGCGGGCAGTAAAAGTCATATCACAATAGGCAGAGGTGAGCAATATCAAAGCGTTATAAATGTTTATATAAATATCAAGAGTATGTCCTTAAATAATTCAGGTACTCTTGATATAATGTAAAGTGCCCTTGATATAATGTAAGTGACATGGTGCCCTTAATACACCATGAGCCTAGGCCCCATGTGCTCTTAATTAATACAGATACCCATGTTCCTAATCCAAGTAGGCCTACTCCATCAACGTGTTCTTAATACCCCCAGTTATTACCTCCTTTCAGCGCATGTCTCTACCTATTTTGTACCCCAAATAATAAAAAGTTGAATTTTAATGTCAAAATTGAAAGTTACTTAAAATTAGCTTTTATATGTCTCCCCCGATTCTTTTATTGCCCCGCCATCCCGTTTTCCTCCTTTAACATTTTGGTGCTGGTGTCGCCACTGCCCATGCACATACAGTATCCAGGTGATTCAGTAGGCCTACGTTCTGAGCGTTATAGTTTTATAGTCGGTCGTTTAGTTTTATGGTCGACGGAGTCTATCATCAAGATTACTTGCACCATTCCACGCTTGTACTTGAGCACAATGTGTGCCATCCGGGTTTTGTTTGGCCTATTTACATTAAATACATTATTCCAATAGGTATGTGGGGCCTTAACGTATTATAGTATGTAGTCCCTTTGTCATGTTTGCTGTGTTCTATAAAGCCTCCCGAGATACTACCTGAGTGTACACCCTTAAAATCCAGTTATCACAGGTGGCCCACCTGCGCATAAGTATATCCAGGTAATTTGAGACTCGTTTTATAGTGAAGCCCGTAATCCAGATACCACGGATGCCCTTAATAATCCAGACACTCTTTAATAATCATGATAATGTACCACACGTTCCGTTTTCCAGATGCCCCATGTGCCCGTATATCCAGATTATCAAGTAAGGGACGTGCGGAGAGGAGGAGGTGGCTTAGGGTACACTATTAGAAAAAAGGGTGCTTCAGAAGGGTTCTTGGCTGTCCCGTATATATGGTTTAAAGGTTCTTTGATTTTAAAGGCCCCAAAAGGTTCTGTAGAGAACCTTTAGAGGTTCTAAAGACCAATGTTTGCCCATATTTTGCCCATTTTGAACCTTAAAATGGTTCTTTTTTGAACCTTTTAAGGTGTTATAAAGGGTTCCATACGGGACAGCCAAGAACCCCTGAAGCCTGAAGCATCCTTTTTCTAAGAGTGTACGAACTGCCTGCTTTCACCCTGCCACGTTACAATGTGCAGTTTGCGCCACAAACGCGTATACACTTTGTATGCGTCATTACGTGTGCGCCGAATCGCGCGCGCCATGATAAACGCGGCCGCGCAGCTTCAACATCGTAACGGTTGTTATGGTACCGCCACAGTTTCTTTATCGTTAGCAAACTACGCGTTCATCTATGTTACTAATGCGAAAGTGTCACTTTAAGATCTGTGTAAGAGTTTTTATTTACATTTAGAAAATGTCGTAAAATAATGTTATTTGTCGGACGTTTAGTCACGTATAAATGCTTGTACTCATGCGATCTTTAAGAATAACAAACGACCGCATATACAGAAATGTAGCTATATCCCTGATGAAAATATTTGGGGTGAAGACCATATGTCATCACTCACTCCGAAAACCACAATTTTTGCCCGAACAGTAGCTACTCGAGTAAAAGAAATTCAACATTTTGGATTATCATCTGTGATCCTTTCTGCGCATGTCTGAAAACGGGAAAATACTGGCATTGAACTATCTAATTAGCTCGTCTATTAGAGGCGCAATTACCACGCTTTTTCAGTTGAAGAGGGACGCGAGTGTAAAATTATTATTGAACTATCTAATCAGGCGAGGGACCGAAAATTAGTATATAGATACTTATACATCTAGATATCTATAATTAACCGAGCGACAATTTCAATATCCAACTTTGTGTCAATATTGCCGGCCAGTAAAAGGATCCTATTTTTTTATATATATTAAGTAAGATTTGTAACATTGTCATAAGGAAGACACAGAGAGAAAGAAAGACAGATAGAGGAGAGAGGAGACTTGTTACAAATAAATCTATATTATGTTACGGATATTATATTATTTTGCATTGTCAAATTGAATGAATAGACTACTAGATAAATTGAGCCAAATTGATCACAAGGAAAATAACCCAGTGACAAGTAGTTCCTTCTAATAATTAACTAATGTTCCCTGCGAAAGATTGGACAGATGCCAATTATATAGTGCAGTGGTGTTGCTTTAATACCTAAATAGTAGGCCTATAACATTGCTTTGACCAAATGATTTGTTCATTCATCGTATCTTATGAAATTGAAAATTGTGTTTAATATGTAAGTGTCATAATTAAGTAAATGATAATATCTATTTATTGCATTTATTACATACAGTTTTGAATTTTATTTTTTATTTATTTATTTGAACATACGCTTTTAAAACAGCGGCACCCGTCTATCCGACGGTGCGTTCATATACAGAAAATTACAAGATTAATACACAATTATATACACAAATTACAAAGTTTTACCATGAGATAGATACATATTATATACAGACACAAAGTCAATCATACAAAATTGATCTGAAATTATGTCAGGCACACGTGGAAAATGGCACTATACATGTATATACATGAACAAATATATTAAATTCAATCGTCATTGTTTGCGCATTTCGTCTCTAATCGTGCCTTCCATGCACGCTTGGAGAAGGACTTACAAAATTTGTCAAATACATGGTAAAAGTCGTTAACATTGCTTATATTACAAAATGTGGTGTATGTACTACCTAGCATTAATTTATATTTTACATCAAGATCGCTAGAGATAAATAGCACCCATACATCAATACCATTTAAGTCAATTAGAGCCTTTTCTAGATTATTATATTCATTAGTTCTTATAGCATTAAGTGACATGCAAGTGAAAAGAAAGTGTTTTGTATCCTCAACACCATTATTACATAATTGACAGGTGCCATTATTATCAGGGGTCCATTTACTCACTTTGGACTCTAATGGTAGTGTATTTGAACGAATCTTGAATTTAAGACAAGCCCCATAAAAATCAATGTTATCTAACAAGTATGTCTCCATGCCTGGAGTGTACTTAATACTCAAATAATCTGTAAGAGAGGATTTGGATTTGACATCTTCTTCCCATTCAATGTTAGATATATTATTGATCGCGCGTTTAACTGAATTGGCCCAATGAGGATTCAATGGAGCTCTACCAGACTTCGCTGAATCAATGATGTCAATTAGGTCACACTTGTGCAAAATATTATGAATACAATATAAGAATTTGTATCGAAGTTTAATTGGCTCAATATCCAAACTTAGCATTGTGTTAATAAGTAATTTTGGCCAGCGATGTTGCTCCATGTCAATGATACGTGCGAAATATTTTGCTCTAAAGCCATCTTGAATTGTGGAAATTGGTGCCCATCCGAGTTCACCATAAAGTACAGCGCGAGGTGTGTTACGAGGGGCTTTCAAAATGTAACGTGCCATTTCAAGCTGAAGATTTTCAATTTTCTTTACATCTGCTTGACTACCAGGAAACCACACCGAACTTGCATAATTTATCGATGGAAGAGCTATTGTTTTCCATAGGACATCACCATAATGTACACGATTAAAGTTATCAAAATTATTAATAATAGACTTAATATATGCAATGAGTCTGTTACCCTTTTTAACTACTTCCTGAATATGACAATGAGCAGAGAGGTTGCGTGATATGTGAACACCTAAATACTTATATGAATCAACCTCAGATATATATTTATCACCCAAGCTCCATAACTTATTCTTATTTATGCGTTGCCCGACAATCAGAACATTAGATTTATCATTGTTAAAATTCAATTTCCAATCAATAGCAAATTTAGCAGCTAATTCGAGCATCCTTTTTAATTCATTCTCATCATTTGCAAGAAGAACCACATCGTCTGCCCAGAAAAGGCTACCAACACATACGTTATGAATTCTTACACCAACTTCATGTTCCTTTAACAGCTTTGTGAATTCATTAATAAAAATAGAGAACAAAACTGGCGATAAAACACAGCCTTGCTTAACGCCTTCTGTCACTTCAAAGAAATCAGTTTCTATATTGCCAAATTTAACCTGAGCTTGAACATTATCATATAAGGCATCAATTAATCTCCAAATTCGACCTCTTAACCCCGAGTTCCAGGCTGCTAAAAGTAAGCCCTCCCTCCAAACGGTATCAAAAGCTTTGCGAAAATCCAAAAATGCCATATAAGTTTTTTTACCCTCTGCTAATCGACATGCAGTAATACTTTTTAGATTAAAAATGTGGTCGCATCTATGTAATGGACGAAATCCTCCTTGGACTTCTGATAGAGTATTAGAGTCTTCAAGGAATTTTGATACAGACATTGCAATTATACGGTTAAATATTTTAGATACACACGAAGTAAGTGAAATTCCCCTGTAATTATCTAAATCCTTGCGGTCACCCTTCTTAAAAATTGGAATAATGATGCTACTATTCCATTCCGTAGGTGTTTTCTCAAGATCAATGAATTTCTTGAACATCTTAAAGATAGACTTGTGTAAGCTATCCCCACCATTTTTAAGAAGTTCATTTGTGATGCCATCAAGACCTGGGGATTTGTTATTCTTAGCAAGATTTAAGGCTTCAATAACAATATCCATATTGATTTTAACATCATACAAATAATGATCATCATTTAAATTCTTATTTGATTGACACCTGATAGAATTAACCATTCCATTCACAAAGTTACCTCTGGCATCACCATTATTGACTCTATTTACATCACCATTCAAGTTCATATTCATTTTACCTAAAGTACTCCAATATTGAAGAATAGTCTGATTCATCTTAGACTTATCATAGATTATTTCTTTAGATTGTGGTGCTTTAATACAATGAACCTGAGGATTACGACTACTCCCTTTGAGAACTTTCCAAAAATCTTTGCAAGCAGGACCCCCTTGCTTGGCAATATCAATAGATTTATTGACACGCATTTCTGTAATTTTACTTTTCACAAGATTCTTAGCATGAGTGCGCTTATCTTGGTAAGATTTCCATAGATCATCACCTAAATCTATATCACTTTGATTACTTTTTGACCACCTCCTGTGCTGCTTAGCAGCATTTTGACGGTCTTTAATCGCATAATCAATATCTTTATCAAACCAAGAGTTATATTTCCCCTTAATCTCTTTAGTGCCCAGACCATCAATTGCACTTGATAATACCTTACTCTTCCAAGAATCCCAAATTGTATCTGGGTCATTATAAGAATCAATATCCCAATTACCAAAGTCAAAATGTAAATTGGTTTGATAATCCATATAATTTGTATCTTGATCAATATCCCAAATAACCTTTTTCTTCTTGCTAGAGCACTTATTGTAAGAGCTGTTCTTAACATTCATTGTCAGAGATAGGACATTGTGGTCACTTCCTAATCCATACTTGCGATCCTCATCAATAATCAATTCAGAAACTCTATTCATACAATTATTAGTGCATAACATATAATCAATAGTACTTTTTAAACTACCACGAGCCCAAGTAAACTTGCCCTTACATAATTTAGTACAGTTTAACATTATCAAGTCAGAATCGTTATGAAAGTTAAGAAGGCGTTTACCATTACTGTTTAAAACAGGATCACCAAAACAAATTTTGTTACCTATTCTAGCATTCATATCACCCATTATTAAAATGCATGGATCATCATCTTCATCCTCAATGCGTATGACTTCAGATAGTAACTGAGTATATAATTGATCCGTTGTATCCGGATCAGCACCTTCAACTGGAAAATATGTTACAGCAATATACATGGGTTTATCAATTTCAAACGAGATTTTGACCCATAATCTTTCATATACATCCGATGTTGAGTCAAAAAGATTGTCATCAATAATACAGATTGTGTCTGAAATTAATAAGCCAATCCCCCCTCCCCCTTTCTTAACCCTGTTTTTACCAACCCATCTGTAACCATGCACATTAATATGGTCAGTATCTCGCAGAAAAGACTCTGCAATTCCAAAAACATCAAAGTTTTCTACATTAAGTAAATTTTCAAGCTCGTGAACCTGTGGGCGCAGTCTATTGACATTATTAAAAGCAATTTTTACCGTTTTACGCTTATAATATTTACTATTATTTTTGCCCTTCTTACCTCCACGTCTATGAGAGTGTTTTTTGTTTTGTTTAACCTCAGTATTATATTCAGTACATAAATCTTCAGTGACATCAACATTATTAGGTTCGTTGTTTTCACTTATACACTCATCATTAAGAACAGAAAAAGAGTTCGTACATTCCACGGTGCCGGCTAAATCCTAATCCCAATGGGTTGGATATTTTTCAAAGTTATTTCCCTCACGGCATAGATAAGGTCTTTTCCCTGGGACAATAATTGATCATTGCACTTCTGAAAACATTTCTTAAGATTCTTAACATTTTATACAAGGCGGGTTCAAAATGAGGTTACTATTCTAAGCACTATACTTACAATTCAGCCTATTGATGCTTAAAGGGATACGCATGGTCATTTTTGATGTTGCCACTGACCACTCACGAAATCATGAAAGCAGCCTTTATGCCCTGCATATTTATATTGTGACAGTTTATAGAGCTTTATAATGTGAAATTCTGGTCAAAGCCGTAGATCAGAATGTTTTGTTGTAAAAAGAGGGCTGATTTTCTTGAATCCTGAAGTGCAAGTTCATACATGTAATACAATTGTAAACATGTACAAATCCCAGTTTGTATCAACATTGAGGGCGCCGCCTCCAACACATCACTGAAATAAAACTGTAATTATGCCTGACCGAGCAGGCCTACGACAGCAACAACTGCTACTGTTTCACTGTATTCATTCTGTATTCCCTTAACATGTATAAAACTCTTGGTTTGTTTCATTGTACGTATATAGCCTAGATCAAACAACTTTAAATCATTAATTTTTTTGGACGAATAGTGTTAAACCGTATTTAATAAATGCAATAAATATATATTATATAATGATTAAATACAGCATAATTATATACATCAATCACTATTAACACTTTCCATGCGGCAGGCGTTTGCAGACGACATTTCGAAATTTCACATAATGTTTCAAAAATACAAAATAATTAAAATTCATGACCATATTTTGGAACCACCATGAGGAATGCATCAACGGAAGTACAAACATTCATAGTATTGGTTCAGTAATTCTTGAGGTTAAAAGTTGGGAAAGGTTTCTAAAAAACGTGTTTCTGAAATGGTAAAACTAATAGCTGCGTGGAAAGTTTCCACGCGGCTATTTACTTTCAATACCAATTTAATACAAAACAGATTTTTTAGAAACCCTTCCCACTCAAAGTCTATCTCAAGGATTACTAACCCAATACTAGGCATGTTTGTACTTATCTCGATGCATTTCTCATGGTGATTCTAACTATGGTAATGAAATTCAATAATGTTGACATTTTTTAAACATTTTGTGAAATGTGTTATGCAGGGAGATGTGTTAACATCATTTATGCCTTGGTATTATGTACGAACATGTATACTGTCAAAGGATATTTGTGGAGGATAAAGACAAGATGACTAATCACACTCACATGCAATAACGCGACAAGGGAATTATAATAAACAGGGGAAAACACACAAAATAAAACTAATTACCCTAAATATGTATAGGTTGGGCGTTTTTCACTGAGGATAGTTGGTATTCACGACAGACAATAGTTAACTTCATATGGATCAGCGCGTAATCATAGAAAGAAAGAAAACTATGAAAGAAAATACACTGTAGGAAATTCTATACACATTGTGACACGGGGTCAATATCTATACCAAATAGTCCGTCATTATATCACCCCCACCATTTATATGCATCGGAACTGGATAGGAACACCATAACCCTAACCCTAACCATACCCTACCCTAACCCTACCCCTACCCCTAACCCTAAACCTACCCTAACTCTACCCTAAACCTAACCCTAACCCTAAGATACTTTTATGACTAGCGCACTCGTGGTATAGGAAAATACACGTTATGACTAGCGACCCTTATGACTAGCGGGTAGACCCCCCTTATAGTAGCCTACACCCTTACCACTGCGTGTCTTCAATGGGGACTTTTAAAGAATGACCCATGAATATACTTACACAGTGAGGAAAAAAACGGTAGGGTATTTTAAAGCTTACCCTTTTACTGGTTTTATAGGAGGGGTTTCTTAGTCATAACTCGTTTATATTTGTGTGGCATTTTCGTTGTGTAGTAGTGTGCCAATGATCACCCATTAAGTGCATTTAAATGAAATTGAACCTTTTTGATCGAGAAAGCAATACTTGTATTGGGTTAGCAGAATATTATGTAATATAATTATATTTGTATCATATTTATATAGGCTGTACAATATTTTTGTCGCCGTGACGACCACCTTATATCGTCTTCATCTCTATTTATACCACAGATGGTGGTAACACAGTTGGTAGTCTCAGGAGCTTGGAGCTGGTAGAACAGCTCCTTTACCAGCTCATATATTTAGAAGCTTTGAGCACTCTCACAATGAAGGACCTTTGGTGACTAAAAGCTTGCACGGTGTGCGCGTAGTAAGTTTAGGGCATCATTCCCTGAAATACGCAGCTGCGCCTTTGTTTACGTAATAGGGTCGAATTGGTGTTCACCGGGGGAAATAACTGGTATACGATTTGGTATACGATTTGGTATACGATTTTCCACTTCTGTTGCCCTACGCAACATACACGATTTACACGATTTTTCACTTCTGTTTGTCCTGCGCAACATACACAAGATTTACACGATTTTCACATTCTTTATATCCATGTTCATTTAATTTTAGCTACTATCACATTATCCCCTTATCCTCATATAATTGTTAACACGTAGTGATCAATATTCATACTTCAGTTGTCGCACCCATTTATTATGGAATTTGGAATATTGTGAATACACTTGGATAATTGTCGGCCGGAAATAACTGTGTGTTATGTGGTGTTATACACCAGAGAATCCGTAGCTCTGTAGGTAACCAACAGAGCCCCAAAGGACAATTATCCAAATTACGTAATAGACCTAATGCCAATTGCGAAAGTAGTGAGCAATTGCCCACAATCACTTCCGCCAACCACACTCCTTAATAAAGGAGTTTGCCCCAAAGAAAACAAGCCCCCCCCCCCCCCCCCCCCCCTGTGTACGGACCCCACGAAAACAAGTTTTTTATTTTTATTTATTTATTTATTTATTTTTAATTTATTTATTTTTCACTTTTTTTCTTTTCTTTTTTTTGAATTTTTTTGAATTTTTATTATTATTATTTTTTATTTTTATTTTTTTTAATTTTTAATTTTAATTTTTTAGGCCCGTTAACCCGTGGAGGGAAGGCACCAACACCGGCCAATGTTAAGCTCGTACGAAATATGACACATCCGTCCTTGAGTAGTTTCTCTTGAATCTGTTACCGTTGAACCCCCTATCCTTTGTGTTTATTTTCATAATCATTACTTCCATACTTTTCATACTTCTCACTTGACTCCCACATACATGTTTCCGTTACTATATAATTAACTCATTTAAACAAATGTTCCGAACTATAGTCTACAAAATGTATGTGCCGGTACAAACGGAAACACCAACTCGACGCTCTTGCAGTAACGAACTTTTCCTGGATGGCCATAATAGCTTGTTAGACATACCTGCTTATCTCTGGTTGATCCACGTTTTCTTTCATCTCTTGGCACTCATTACGGATTAACATATCTGGGAATTAACTTTCATCTTCACACCCATTATGGATTATTGATATTACCACTTATATTATGTCAATATTAATAATATGCTGTATCTTGATCATTTACTAGTTGTTGTAATTAGATGTACACCAGTCTTGAGGATTGCCTCCCCAGAGATGGTTGGTGAGCATGAACCGCCAGATACTACAGTCATCAAAAAAAGTAACTATACAGGTAATAAATGTACTTTTAACTTTAAAAATATATATCCTACCTAGAAATATCAAATCATAAAGTTGTTGAGAAATTTATCTTCTTTAATATGAGATATTGCACGCTAGGATCGGTTGAATATTTAAGAAGCGACAATCCAAGGTAAAGTCACAACTTCAAATTCACATTTTACATTTTAACACGGGGGAGAGAATGACAGGTAGCGTGTGTGTGGCGTATTGATCCATCGGAACAATGCGGCCGATTGTCCAACCTGCGCATGCATCCCCCAATTGCACTACCGGTAATCGATAAGGTACCCGTAGATTGGCCCGCGTGTAGAAATGAAAAATGTGAAAATGAAAATCGGACTTCTCCTTATACTTTTGAGTGCCACTTCTTCAATAATCACCCGATCCTAACGTGCAATATCTCATATTAAAGAAAACACATTTCTCAACAACTTTATAAATTAATATTTGTAGGTAGGATATATATGTTAAGAGTTAGAAGCCCATTTATTACCTGTATAGTTACTTTTTTTGATGACTGTATGTATAAGACAATATCAATTTACCTTTATGTTTTCAACATAGCGCTCTTCCTACGGGATTGAGCACTTATGAATACCGGCAGTGCGTTATAAATTTAAATCAAAATCAAATCAGCCAAACCCTAGAGTACCCGCTACAATAATAAATTTAATACTGAGTATACGTTATATATTTAATTGTGCATTGATCTGTAAGTTGCCATGCATTTGCAAATACCCGGTACCCCTCTTAACTCAAATTAAATTTAACAAAGGGAATTTGAAAGAAACCAACCAAACGTCATACAGATACCTAAATTATTGGGTAGCCTAATAAAACCTGGACGTAAAACAGCAATTATTAATTAACTAACCTTCAATCGGCCACTTTATATGGCTTATAATTGAACCCCGCTTCATTTATGGATGTACTATACCTTTATTCGATGGGAATACTTGCCGGGGCACTATAGCACCCAGATATGTATAATTATTATTATACAAACCACATTTGGAGAGTCACAATTGATAAAAGTAGAGCAATTCGACCAGACTCTTCACGCCAAGAGGTTGACATACGAAGTTAGGTCATATAATCATTTATACAACAGGTGAGTTTCTGATGACCATATAAATAAAATTTCGACGATGACATTAACATAAACAGCCGATTTGAGGAATGGTATAAAATCTTGGCAATGCTATTCAAAGGAAGCATCTGCAATAGACTGGAATATGTGTCGTTCATGACATTTTAACAGCCGATTTGAGGAATGATATAAAATCTTGGCAATGCTCTTCAAAGGAAGCATCTGCAACTGGAATATGTGTCGTTCATGACATTTTATGTGTCGTCCATGACATTTTATGTGTCGTCCATGACATTTTATGTGTCGTCCATGACATTTATAACTCTCATTCATCAGACATATATAACTTATCTGATATAATAAAATAAAATACCTTTCGACAAATCAACACATGGGTAACAGTAACCTGACGACGACCGACGACTACGGTAGACAAGAGACTAGTAGAATGACGCTATAACGACGACTGTACGTGTATTACAAGGAATGGATGTCAAGCCCCAAATGTCAACGGAAAAGTTCACGCTGCGCAGTCGCTAAATTCACGTAAATACACCAACACCGGCCCGATGATTCTGGAATGCAAACTCAAACAAGGGTTCCGTTGCATCAGTATACAAATACATAAACCTTTTAATTATCCTATAAGTATATTAAATAACATAGATCATCATTATCACAACCTGCACCTCCACAATGATTAATATCGGTTCTTGAATTACACGAACACTGAACAACTTTACCTCATATTAATACATCGCAAGTCTTTACTTTGAAAACCTAAATTTTATGATACAAATTGCTCACGCATGTCCATGCTAAGGTTCATTTTCATTTAAAATATCCTCAATTCTTACATAACCTCAAATATCATATCCTGTGCTCTGATCGAGGGTATAAAAAATCAACGAAATATCCACCGATAAGATATCAGTTCCCCTGCCTCGTATAACTGTCACTGCTCGTATCGAGGGTATATGAACCAATTAAAATGAAGCAGTAAGACACCGTAATGTTATAAGCCTTTGTAGAACTTCATACACCAATATAACTTATTTCATGAATCATATAAATTTAGTTAAACCAAAGGTATCTATTCACCGTTGCCAACTAATCCATGTACAAACAATAATCATTGCATACTACCTTCGCTCGCATATAGTCACCATTTAAAGTGATGACCAAAAACATCCATTTAAATTTGATAAGATTGCGCATATCCAATAATTTGTATCACGTTGACTTGCATTAAAATAACATTAAGTATCCTGAAATGTATATAATTAAATTAAATTGCACACCTAAGTTGATGTTGGTTGACATGGCACGCTGCATAACTGGTAGATAGTGAGATTTGCATGATATAAACTGGTAGATGTAACATGTGACGTCATAGCACTGCAGGATGAATGAGCTGAAGTACGAATCACCTGATGACTGATAGGCTCAAACAATTACCTGGATTGAAATAAGCAAAACAAACGGAGCAGCAAAATAGGCAAATTGTAGACATGTTATAATGCGAGCAGAAAACACAAGATGAAAGTAGGAATCTCAATACTAGTAGTTGAATATATAATTTCAAGGTATTACAGGATCGACCGCCTTTCTTATACAAGCATTAGAACTTTACCAATAGACCTATTCAATGGGTTGATAATACTACTAGGCCTACTCTTGTTTCACCTTTTACATGCATATAAATGGCAAGATAGCAGGGCTCAGTATATAGGACTTGCAGAGAATCGGTCAATGATATGATATTTAGGTCTAAACCTAATCCTTTACGCCCAAAACGATCAGCCCAAATCCCGGTTTTTTAAAAACCATCCGTATTAACATGTAATTAGCCGTAGTCCTCAACAGAAAGGCAAACAATCAATTATCATTTATATAGGCGTGCAGTGACCATAATTGACCTTTATCAATAAAATCAAGTTGAATATCATGCAAATGGAGGTAACCAAACCAAGGCACCCATTCACACATTTATTTATAACAATTAATATTACAGGCCTCTACCAAACGACTTTAACATAGCATAGAAATTCTCACCTCTCTGATTTCTTCTACACACAACGTTGACACTCGTTCAGTTTTGCCCTGGTGTCTCGGCTGGTATGTTACCCGCAACCAGTAATACCCATTGGTGATCCAGATATCCCGGCCGAGGAGCACTGCCATATTGCGCCGTCTGCCAGCGCTCCGGAGTACTCATTTAGCTTTAGAACGTAGAAGCACAGAGGATGGTAACGAACTTCCCTAAACACTATAACGTGCACGTTTTTTTACTGCAACATGACCCGATGCAACCGAAATGCAGAATGAATGGAAATACGAAACAAGACCGACACAAACCCGCGCGAAAATTTAAACAGGGCGCTGATTGGCCAATAGGACCTGAAAGGTCAACCAAGGTCTCAACCCCTGACCATTAGCAAATTAGTTTCCATTACAGTTGTAAGTGCCATTTCTCATATCGCCAGATGCGCCCAAAATATGTTAATGATCGAAGAGTGACGTAATTAATCGATGCATTGGCCCTTCGAGGATTGACGGAGTTGCATGTTATCTAGGATTGCTCACAAGTTTTTAACCACAAATCAACATAAATTAGAATAGATCGTTGTTTAGAAGATGATAATCAAACATTAAAGAAAGAACTATCTATAAGGATATTCGTCGGATTGGTATGTTTTGGTTGTTGTCATCACAGGTGCGTTTAAATAGTGAAACCCGTAACATGGATCAACTCAATAAGTGCCGGAGTAATTGGGCTCCTACATCTAGTTAACAACTTTTTTGAACTCTCGTATAAGTTTGCAGAGCCAATGCCCAACACATCAAGCTTCGGTGTTGTAAATAAGCCGTATATAACGGAAGAAACAAATAATGACTATGTGTAAGCTTACTGAAAAAAAATGAAATTGCTACCGCATCGCGCATCAATTTTCATCACGTGAAGCTACCCGAGCAGAATAAAAAACACGTACGTAGCGTAATTAGCTGGGCAGAACAATTACAAGTGAAACTAGATCTTGCTCCGGTCTAAGACCAGGCTACCTTGATTTTTCTTTGAGAAAATGATCCCTAGTGACCCCTTCTTGACCTTTGACCTGATTAAAATTATTGAATTATTTTCTTGGCTCATCAATCCAAACAAGATGCAACAAATCCGGTCCAAATCGGATCATGTCTTAAATTTTACCCCTTTAAAGTTCAATGACCCCTTTTGACCCCTTCTTGACCTTTGACCTGGTCGATATAATTGAATTATTTTCTTGGCTCATCAAATCAAACAAGATGCAACAAACCCGGTCAAAATCGAACCATGTCTTTACTTTTACCCCTGTAAAGTTCAATGACCCCTATTGACCCTTCGTGACCTTTGACCTGGTCAATATGATTTATTTATTTTCTTTGCTCATCAATCCAAACAAGATGCAACAAACCCCGTCCAAATCGGAGCATGTCTTAACTTTTACCTCTGTAATGTTCAATGACCCCTAGTGACCCCTTCTTGACCTTTGACCTGGTCAATATGATTGACTTATTTTCTTGGCTCATCAATCCAAACAAGATGCAACAAACCCGGTCCAAATCGGAGCATGTCTAAACTGTTACCCCTGTAAAGTTCAATGACCCCTAGTGACCCGGTATGACATGTCACTTTTAATCGCTGAACACCCTATATATGCATGGACCCAAGGAATCTTTTGACCAATTCTGATAATCATGGGTCATTTCCTCTTGAAAAAATAGCATTTAAAGTGACTGGAGTGAAAATTGACATTTTGACCCCTAGTGACCCCAAATGATTTTTAATTTAAAAAACCGTTCTTTTGTACATGCGTACGGTCAAAAGGAATATGTGGACCAATTTTGACGATCCTAGGTCATTTCACTAAATTGGAAATGCGTTTTAAGTGAAAATCACCTTTTGACCCCTAGTGACCCCTTCTTGACCTTTGACCTGGTCAATATTATTGACTTATTTTCTTGGCTCATCAAATTAAACAAGATGCAACAAACCCCGTCCAAATCGGAGCATGTCTTAACTTTTACCCCTGTAAAGTTCAATGACCCCTAGTGACCCCGTATGACATGTCACTTTTAATCGCTGAACACCCTATATGTGCATAGACCCAAGGAATCTTTTGACCAATTCTGATAATCATGGGCCATTTTCTCTTGAATAAATAGCATTTTAAGTGACTGGAGTGAAAATTGACATTTTGACCCCTAGTGACCCCAAATGATTTTTATTTTTAAAAACCGTTCTTTTGTAAATGCGTACGGTCAAAAGGAATATGTGGACCAATTTTGACGATCCTAGGTCATTTCACTAAATTGTAAATGCGTTTTAAGTGAAAATCACCTTTTGACCCCTAGTGACCCCTGTGTGACCTTTGACCCCAAACTGTGAACACCCTATATGAAGGTTAGGTGGGGGGTTCTACTGACCAAGTTTGGTGATTGTAGCATGTAAACTGTAGAAAAAATAGCATTTTTTAGATGGGTTTGAGGAAAGAAAGAAGAAGAGGGAGAAGAAACTAGATCTTGCTCCGGTCTAAGACCAGGCTACCTTGATTTTTTTTATGAGAAAATGATCCCTAGTGACCCCTTCTTGACCTTTGACCTGATTAAAATATTTGACTTATTTTCTTGGCTCATCAAATCAAACAAGATGCAACAAACCCGGTCCAAATCGGAGCATGTCTTAACTTTTACTACTGTAAAATTCAATGACCCCGTATTGACCCTTCTTGACCTTTGACCTGGTCAATATGATTGACTTATTTTCTCGGCTTATCAATTCAAACAAGATACAACAAACCCGGTCCCAATCGGAGCATGTATTACTTTTTACCTCTGTAAAGTTCAATGACCCCTAGTGACATCTTCTTGACCTTTGACCTGGTCAATATTATTAGCTTATTTTCATGGCTCATCGATCCAAACAAGATGCAACAAACCCGGTTCAAATCAGAGCATGTCTTAACTTTTACCCCTGTAAAGTTCAATGACCCCTAGTGACCCCGTATGACATGTCACTTTTAATCGCTGATGATCCTATATGAACATGGACCCAAGGAATCTATGATGGTCATAAGTCATTTCCTCTGAGACAAGATGCATTTTAAGTGATCGAATTGAAAATTTACATTTTGACCCCTAGTGACCCCAAATGATTTTTAATTTTAAAAACCGTTCTTTTGTATCTGCGTACGGTCAAAAGGAATATGTGGACTAATTTTGACGATCCTATGTCATTTCACTAAATTGCAAACGCGTTTTAAGTGAAAATCACGTTTTGACCCCTTATGATCCCTGTGTGACCTTTGACCCCAAACTGTGAAGACCCTATATGTAGGTCTGGTAGGGGTTCCTACTGACCGAATCTGGTGATTGTAGCATGTAAACTGTACAAAAAATAGCATTTTGAGTGCGAGGAATGAAAATTAACCTTTTGACCCCTAGTGACCTAGGTTGACCTTTGACCCCATGAAAATGATTGACTTTTTTTCTTGTCTTATCAATGCCTACAAAATGAAACATGACCGGTCAAAATCGGAGCATGTCTTACATTTTACCCCTGTTTAGGTCAATGACCCCTAGTGACCCCATATGACATGTCTCTTTTAATCGCTGAAGACCCTATATGTACATGGATACAAGGAATCTTTTGACCAATTCTGACAATCATAGGTCATTTCCTCCCGAAAAAATAGCATTTTCAGTGCGAGGAGTAAAAATTTACATTTTGACCCCTAGTGACCCCAAATGATTTTTAATTTTAAAAACCGTTCTTTTGTATATGCGTACGGTCAAAAGGAATATGTGGACTAAATTTGACGATCCTAGGTCATTTCACTAAATTGGAAATGCGTTTTAAGTGAAAATCACCTTTTGACCCCTAGTGACCCCTGTGTGACCTTTAACCCCAAACTGTGAAGACCCTATATGAAGGTCAGGTGGGGGGTTTTACTGACCAAGTCTGGTGATTGTAGCATGTAAACTGTAGAAAAAATAGCATTTTTTAGATGGGTTTGAGGAAAGAAAGAAAGAAAGAAAGAAGAAGAAAGAAACGGCAGAGATACAGAACCTCGATTTTTGGAAAAAATCAAGGTAAGAAACGGCAGAGATACAGAACCTCGATTTTTGGAAAAAATCAAGGTAATCACCCGAACAGCCCATCGCTGTACAGTTACAAGTGAAATCACCCAAACCGCCAATGCAGCGCCCAATATATCGATAGAACAATTACAAGTGAAACTAGACATGGATCTGGTCTGAGACCAGGACACCTTGATTTTTTATGGATTAATGACCTCTAGTGACCCCATATGACATGTCACTTTTAATGGATCCAAGAAATCTTTTGACCAATTCTGACAATCATGGGTCATTTCCTCCCGAAAAAATAGCATTTTGAGTGTTAGGAGTGAAAATTGACCTGTTGACCCCTATTTTCCTATGTTGACCTTTGACCCCATGAAAATGATTGACTCTTTTTCTTGTCTTATCATTGCCTACAAAATGAAACAAGACCGGTCAAAATCGGAGCATGTCTTACATTTTACCCCTGTTTAGGTCAATGACCCCTAGTGACCCCATATGACATGTCACCTTTAATCGCTTAAGACCCTATATGTACATGGATCCAAGGAATCTTTTGATAAATTCTGATAATCATGGGTCATATCCTCTCGAAAAAATAGCATTTTTAGTGCGAGGATTAAAAATTTACATTTTGACCCCTAGTGACCCCAAATATTTTTTGATTTTAAAAACCGAACTATCATATATGCGTACGGTCAAAAGGAATATGTTGACAAATTCTGACGATCCTAGGTCATTTCACTAAATTGCAAACGCGTTTTAAGTGAAAATCACGTTTTGACCCCTTATGATCCCTGTGTGACCTTTGACCCCAAACTGTGAAGACCCTATATGTAGGTCTGGTAGGGGGTCCTACTGACCAAATCTGGTGATTGTAGCATGTAAACTGTAAAAAAATAGCATTTTGAGTGCGAGGAATGAAAATTGACCTTTTGACCCCTAGTGACCTATGTTGACCTTTGACCCCATGAAAATGATTGACTTTTTTTCTTGTCTTATCAATGCCTACAAAATGAAACATGACCGGTCAAAATCGGAGCATGTCTTACATTTTACCCCTGTTTAGGTCAATGACCCCTAGTGACCCCATATGACATGTCACTTTTAATCGCTGAAGACCCTATATGTACATGGATACAAGGAATCTTTTGACCAATTCTGACAATCATAGGTCATTTCCTCCCGAAAAAATAGCATTTTCAGTGCGAGGAGTAAAAATTTACATTTTGACCCCTAGTGACCCCAAATGATTTTTAATTTTAAAAACCGTTCTTTTGTATATGCGTACGGTCAAAAGGAATATGTGGACCAATTTTGACAATCCTAGGTCATTTCACTAAATTGGAAATGCGTTTTAAGTGAAAATCACGTTTTGACCACTAGTGACCTTTGTGTGACCTTTGACCCCTAACTTTGAAGACCCTATATGTAAGTCAGGTAGGGGGTCCTACTGACCAAGTTTGGTGATTGTAGCATGTAAACTGTAGAAAAAATAGCATTTTCTAGATGGTCTGATAGAAAGAAAGAAGAAAGAAGAAAGAACTAGACATAAGCTGCGATCGGAGATCGCGGATATTAGTCTAGCGGATTTGGTAGTTAGAGAGCGGGGATGTGCGTATTTGTTGGAACCAATCAGCGTTCAGTTTTGATTTTAAAAACCGAACTATTGTATATGCGTACGGTCAACAGGAATATGTTGGCCAATTATGACGATCCTATGGTAATTTCACTAAATTGCAACGGCGTTTTAAGTGAAAATCACTTTTGGACCCATAGTGACCTTTTCTTGACCTTTGACCCCAAACTTATGCGTACGGTCAAAAGGAATATGTTGACCAATTCTGACGATCCTAGTGACCTTTTTTTGACCTCTGACCCAAAACTTGTCATTGACTTTTTTGCTTGGCTGATCAATGCGCACAAGAAAAAAGTAGTCCCGTCAAAATCGGAGCATGTCTTAAGATTTTCACCTGTATAGTTCAATGACCTCTAGTGACCTCGTGTGACATGTCACTTTTAGTGGAGAAGGACCCTACATGGACATGGATAAGAGGAATTTTTTGACCAATTCTGACAATCATAGGTCATTATCTCTTGGACAAGTAGTATTTTGAGTGCGAGGAGTGAAAATGTACATTTTGACCCCTAGTGACCTTTTTTTGACCTTTGATCTTAACGGTGTGATTGACTTTTGTTCTTGTCTCATCAATGCCCACAAAATAAAAGAAACCCGGTCAAAATCGGAGCATGCGTTATATTTTCCCCTTGTAAAGTTCAATGACCCCTAGTGACCCTGTTTGACATGTCAATTTTAGTGTGGAAGGACCCTATATGAACATTGATCCAAGGAATCTTTTGACCAATTCTCATAATCATGGGTCATTTCCTCTCGAAAAAATAGCATTTTTAGTGCGAGGATTGAAAAAAAAAATTTGACCCCTAGTGACCCCAAATGATTTTTAATTTTAAAAACCGTTCTTTTGTACATGCGTACGGTCAAAAGGAATATGTGGACCAATTCTGACGATCCTAGGTCATTTCACTAAATTGCAAATGCGTTTTTAGTGAAAATCACGTTTTGACCCCTAGTGACCCCTGTGTGACCTTTGACCCCTTATGCTTTACAACCTGAGTAGTGGTGCACATAAGGGTTCTTATGACCAAATATGGTCAAAATCGAGTCAATGGTTACGGAGCTATAGGTCCCATGACAGGAGAAAGAAAGAAACAGCTAGAATACAGTATATTAGTCGTTTCTCGACTAATATAAGAAAGAAACGGCAGAGATAGAGAACCTTGATTTTTGAAAAATCAAGGTAATCACCCGAACAGCCCATCGCTGTACAGTTACAAGTGAAATCACCCAAACCGCCCAATACATCGCGTGTTGCGCTATATTAAACAATTATGGCAAAGGCTAATGAGGAGTGGAAAGACAGTTTACCCAGTTTAGTAGAAACTTCATCAAAACGCAGTTCGAATAGGGCGTCATCTCATGGCCATAGCATTAGATCTACTAGATCTGAAGTTAAGCATGCAAAATTGCTATGTCAACGGGAGGCCCTCATAAAAAGACAGATCCTTGAGGAAAAGGAACTACAATTACATCAAGAAAGGATGAGGCTAGAAATTGATACGGAATTGAAGATTAATGAGATTGTGCTTGAAAATGAAAGCGAGAAGAGCAGCAATAATGAGAGCATAGGCTCAGAAAATAAACATGAAAAAGTAGAAAAGTGGTTAGATCTGCAAGACCCACCAGAGCTTACCCCTCAATCTGTTGCAGGGCCATCGCATCCTACGCCATGGATACCAACAAGCAAGCCACAAGTAGGCCCACCTGGACTTACCCCTCCTCAAGCTGTCGCAGGACCATCGCATCCTTCGCCATGGATAACAACAAGCCTGCCACAAGTAGGTCCACCTGGACTTACCCCTCAAGCTGTCGCAGGACCATCGCATCCTACGCCATGGATACCAACAGGCATGCCACAAGTAAGTCCGCCTGGGGTTACCCCTCAAGTTGGAGCGAAACCATCATATCCTACGCCATGGATACCAACAGGCATGCCACAAGTAAGTCTGCCTGGGCTTACCCCTCAAACTGGAGCTGGACCATCACATCCTACGCCATGGATACCGTCACGGACCCCACAAGTTGTTCCATCAAATCATACTCCTCAGGCAGGTCCATCGCAACCCACCTCGTGGGTTCCAGTGAGTACACAAGTTGGTATGTCTAGCCCCCACGCAGGTCCACCGCCAAATTCACCCCAAATTGGCTCATCTTATCATGCACAAGATCCACAGAGTAATGTTGTTGATTTAGTAAGAGAGCAAGGAAACCTGACAAGGCTTCTACTTGAACAGCACACAAGAGCACTTCTACCACAGCGTAGTGTCACACCGTTTGGGGGCGATGCCCTCGAGTATGTTTCTTTCATGCAGGCCTTTGAACATAACATTGAGAGCAAACTAAGTGACGAAAGAGATAAGTACTATTACTTGGAACAATATACCACCAATGATGCAAACAAATTGGTCAAGAGTTGCATTCACGAGACATATGCATATTCGAAGGCGAAGGAATTATTACGGAAGAAATTTGGTGATTGATACAAAGTCGCAGAAGCATATGTGAAGAAAGTGACATCATGGCCAGATATTAAAGCGGATGATCCAAGTGGTCTCAACAGACTTTCCTTATTTTTGATTGAATGCCGCAACATACTAACAGACCTGAATTATGTCAATGAACTTGACCACACTGTCAACATCAGAGCAATTGTAATGAAGCTGCCATACCGCCTCAGAGACCAATGGAGGGTCAGAGTGGATCACATCATGGAAAACGGGGAACATGCAGTCAAGTTCAGGCACTTAGTCGAATTCGTAGAAAGGCAAGCACGGATTATCTCAAATCCAATATATGGTGACGTCTCGACACCACGAGATACCAAGAAAGACTTCAACAGAAATTCAAGAAACAGAGGCTCCAGCTTTTCGACCAACGTATCATCATCTAATCAGCCCAAGTCTACTGAAACGACATCCAGTACATGCATGTTTTGCAATGGAGAAAACCATGATTTGTCTATGTGCAGAAAGCTACAAAGCAAACCAAACAATGAACAAATTGACTTCCTAAAGTTGAACAGGCTGTGCTTCGGATGCCTAAAGAAAGGTTCTCATATCAGCAAAAACTGTACCAAAAGGCTGACATGCAAGAAATGTAGTATGCGGCATCCCACAATACTACACCGTGATGATCAACCATCTAAAGAGTCTTCACCAGAGTCAACAGGGTCAAGTCAAGCTAACCAAAGTAAAAGTCAAGCAGATATCCGTAGTGCAGGTAGTAAATGTACAGCGCTTAATGGGGCCGGTACGCCTGCGATGGTTCCAGTGAAGGTTCATTCACGACAGACTGGTCGTACCGTGATAACATATGCATTTCTGGATGATGGATCAAATGCTGTATTTTGTTCAGAAGGATTGAGATCTGAACTTGGCGTCGCTGGCAAGAAGACAAAATTGCAAGTTCAAACATTATTGGAAGACCACCAAGTGGACACTCGCGTTCTAAGTGACATAGAGATATCTGACATAGCAGGACAAAACACTATTCAGCTACCCAATGTTTACACTCAAGACAAGATGCCAGTATCATTGGAAGATGTGGTCACTTCTCAGGACTTAAGACATTGGCCATACCTGAATCAAGTTAGTCTACAAGATTTAACAATGGAAGCCAGTGAGGTTGGTCTACTAATTGGAAGCAATGTACCTAAGGCTACCGAGCCCTGGGAGGTAGTACATTCGCAAAATGACGGTCCCTACACATACAAGACGTTACTTGGATGGATTGTTTGTGGAATAAAAGGAAATGGTACCATAACTTCAAATAGAATCCTGGTCAAGGCCGACTTACATCAACAGCTGGTCAACATGTTCAATCATGACTTCAATGAAAGGACTGTTGATGATCAACCTGAACGATCAGTTGAAGACCAAAGATTCATGGAGTCGGTAGACAGCACCATCAAGTATAGGGACGGTCATTTTGAAATAGGCCTACCACTAAAGAACCAAGAAATAGAAATGCCAGACAACAAAGTACGGGCTGAAGAGCGTGCTGCTCATCTGAAGCGGAAGCTGAAGAAAAACCAAGTGTACTTCAAAGAATATAATGACTTTATGTCGGACATGATAAACAATGAGTACGCAGAAAAGGTACCAAATGGTAACTGCAGTCCCGATGGTCGCAAATGGTACATACCCCATCACGGAGTATACCATCCGCAAAAGCAGAAACTTAGGGTAGTTTTTGATTGTTCAGCAAGGTATAGTGGTACATCACTTAATGATCAACTTCTGCAAGGACCAGACTTGACCAGCACACTAATTGGTGTTCTTACTAGATTTAGACAAGATACTGTTGCACTTATGGCCGATATCAAAGCCATGTTCTATCAAGTTCGAGTGCCAAAGACTGATAGAGATCTACTACGTTTCCTATGGTGGCCAGAAGGAGATCTTGAAAACCCAATGGAACAATATTGTATGAATGTGCACTTATTCGGTGCCACCTCGTCACCGTCTTGCGTAAATTTCGCCCTACGGAGAACAGCGAAGGAAGCTGAATTAAGATATGATCAACAAGTGACAGATACTCTGAACCGCAATTTTTATGTGGATGACTGCCTTACGTCAGTAGCAACAGAGCAGGAAGCAGTGAAGTTGTCAAGAGATCTAAGGAAGATCTGTGAAGAGGGTGGATTCAAGTTGACAAAATGGGCAAGCAACAACCGTGCCGTAATACAGTCCATACCAGAGAGTGATAGATCCAAAGAGATAGCCGTGTTAGATTTGGAGCAAGAAGATTTACCCTCTGAAAGAGCGCTTGGAATGCTATGGTCCCCAGAGACAGACCAGTTTGGTTTCCAAATAGCAATCAAGGATCGTCCACCAACACGTAGGGGTATACTATCAACTGTGAGTTCTGTTTATGACCCTCTTGGTTTCATCGGACCGGTTGTACTGACAGCAAAGCAGATACTTCAAGATTTATGCAGGCAGCAATATGGCTGGGATGATCAGATTCCTGATCTTCACTTGACTCGTTGGCAGGAGTGGCTTGTCAAGCTACCAAAGTTATCACAGTTTAAGATCGCGAGGTGTTTCAAACCAAGCAACTTTGGAAAACCAGATAAAGTTGAAATTCACCACTTTTGCGACGCGAGTGAGATAGGATACGGTACTGTGAGTTATATGCGCCTGGAGAGCAACCATGGAATCCACTGTTCATTCCTGATAAGCAAAGCCAGAGTAGCACCTGTAAAAAAGGTCACCATCCCAAGACTAGAACTCACCGCTGCAACTGTCGCTGTGAGAGTAAATAATATGATGCAGAAAGAACTGCGAATTCCAGTCAACAACGTTCATTATTGGACAGATAGTACGTCAGTGTTGCACTACATAGAAAATGAGACTGCAAGATATCATACATTTGTGGCAAATCGAGTGAATCTCATCCGTGAAAGTTCCACACCAGACCAGTGGCACTATATCAAGTCAGCAGACAATCCCGCTGATGACTGTTCAAGAGGATTACCAGTAGCCAAATTCTTGAATTGTGAACGTTGGCTCAAAGACCCACCATTCCTGTGGAGAGAAGAGAGTGAATGGCCTATAACCAAACTAGAGTACTCCACAGAATACCTAAATGCAGACCCAGAAGTCAAAGTCACAACAAGCATAGTCAGAGAAGAAGAAAATCAAGACAGCTTAGACAGACTTCTGAACCACTACTCAAATTGGCATGATCTTAAGAAAGCAGTTGCATCTCCGTCTGAAAGCCCAAAGAAAGAAGAGAGATGAAGATTATGATAGCGTGCGCGAGAAGTACACCAGCGGTCTTTCAGTGGAAGAGTTGCAGATGGCTGAGAATGCAGTAATACAATATTTGCAGCAGAAATCATTTCCAGAGGAAGTAAGTCTGCTTAGTAACAAGCCAAAAGAAGGAGAGAACAGAGATCACCATGTGAAAGGATCGAGTCCAATCTATCGCTTGGATCCCAGAATGACAGATGGTATATTGCGCGTAGGTGGGCGTCTGAGTAAAGCTGCTATGCCGGAAGAAGCCAAACACCCAGCAATCTTACCCAAGAAACAACATGTGACTAATCTTATTCTCAGACACATTCATGAATCAAGTGGACATAGTGGAAGAAATCACATGCTAGCTGAAACTCAGAAGAAGTATTGGATCGTAAAGGCAAACTCAGCTGCTATATAGAACAATAATCAACAAGTGTGTCATATGCCGACGACAGAGAGCAAGGTTGGAAGGGCAAAAGATGGCTGATCTTCCCAAAGCCAGAGTTACACCTAATGAACCTCCATTTACACGAGTTGGCATGGACTATTTTGGACCCATAGAGGTGAAGCAAGGCAGGAGCATGATCAAAAGATATGGCGTTGTCTTTACATGTTTATGCATAAGAGCGGTTCACATAGAAAAAGCAGATTCGCTAGACACCGACTCCTGTATAAGTGCCATCCGCCGTTTTATGGCAAGACGAGGTCAAGTTAAGCAAATCGTGTCGGACAACGGTACTAACTTAGTAGGAGCTGAAAAGGAGCTGAGGAAGCACATAGATCAATGGAATCAGTCAAAGATTCATGAAAATATGTTGCAAGATGGCATTAATTGGGTTTTTAACCCACCTTCAGGCTCACATTTTGGCGGAATTTGGGAGCGGCAGATCAGAACGATTAGGAGAGTGATGAACTTCATGCTGAAGGAGCAGAGACTGACAGATGAATCATTGCAAACTTTATTTTGTGAAGTTGAGTCAGTAATCAACAATAGACCAATTACGCGTGTCCCTGGTGAACCTGGAGATCTAGAGGCGCTTACTCCGAATCATCTATTGTTGATGAAAATGAAGCCAGTTCTACCTCCCGCTATAGCTGAAGAGACTGGGCCATATGTCAAAAGAAGATGGAAACAAATACAATACATGACAGACATATTTTGGAAAAGATGGTCCAGAGAGTATATTACACAGCTGCAAGAGAGACAGAAGTGGGTGCGTCCTAAAACTAACGTCAAAGTAGGAGACATTGTTCTCATTGCCAATGACTCAGTACCGAGAAACCGCTGGATGATGGGGAGAGTGATGGAAACCTTTCCTGACCAGAAGGGATATGTGAGACAAGTAAAACTACAAACAAAGACAAGCACTTTGTTAAGACCAGTGCACAAGCTAATCCTACTCCTTGAAGCAGACGAATAGAGACTGCAAGCTTGATGAACACTAAAACTAATGTCTGTAAAGACACCAGCCACAGGCTACTGTAAATACGTTATCATTGTGTTGTGTCAGGACTACTGCATCTACCATTGTGTTGTGTCAGGACTACTGCATCTACCATTGTGTTGTGTCAGGACTACTGCAACTACCATTGTGTTGTGTCAGGATCTACCATAGTGTTGTGTCAGGATCTACCCTGGTGAAGTGTGTTAGGACTACTACGTCTACATGTACCATGGGTTGTGCTAGACTGTTTATTGATGGTTGCATGTCTGACTCCAGAAGATGACTGGCTATGACATTGTAAAAGCTGACCACTGCAAATCTATAACCAGTCAATTGTTTATGAGTGGATGTATGGTATTCCATACTGTATAATTATACAAAGCAAATGTGCAGTTCATTTTGAAATAGTATCGCTAAGAGTGTTTGCATTCAATGATATTACAGGCAAAAACATGCTATTGCAATAACTATAATTTGCAACTGTGGTAAATCCACACAAAGGATGTGTCTAAGACAATGCTATTTGAGCTATATTCAAGTGAACAATTATTGAAACTGTACATGATAATTTGCTTTTGCTGTGATAGAAATCATTGAGGACTATGCTGTTATGTTTATGCAAATTGCAGCTTATGACTGTCAGACTGTTAATTCTACAGCCTTTATGAGAGGTTGGGTGATCATTACCTTGGAGCTGAAACCAACTGTGATTGATTATAATTATGGTATAACAATGATTGCATTACTACTGTAAACCAACTTAATTTGTCAGGACATTAAAGATAACAATTCATGTTTTATTATGCAGTATTATTATAGATTTAACCAAATTAACGTTCAAACACTTTTTGAAAGTTGGGTTGCAGTGTATTGTTTTGTGTGTTCAATAATATGTATTGGCTATATTAGATTTGCATGATTATTTCATCCTGGAAAATGAATAAGACGATAGATTAATGATTGTTTCAGAATATTTTGGAAAGGTTAATTGTTTAGTGTAAATAATTTCCCAAATTAAGGTTGCTAAAGTTTAAAATTGTTCAAATCATAGTTTGATGTGCTTCAAGCATATTTCAATTTTGTTATTTTGAGTATTTAAGAAAGACTTAATCCATATGCAATTGTGATTTTGGGCATATATAGATTTGATTGATAGATCATGGTTAAGTGAAATTATTCAGTTTGATTGGAATTTGGTAACTAATTGTGGATACCTTTATGAGGTTATACATGTCACTTTAAGTTTAATTAGGTAATTGTCAGTATTTTGGGACAATTAGGGGCCGGTAATGTAAGTGCCATTTCTCTATCGCCAGATGCGCCCAAAACATGTTAATGATCGAAGAGTGACGTAATTAATCGATGCATTGGCCCTTCGAGGATTGACGGAGTTGCATGTTATCTAGGATTGCTCACAAGTTTTTAACCACAAATCAACATAAATTAGAATAGATCGTTGTTTAGAAGATGATAATCAAACATTAAAGAAAGAACTATCTATAAGGATATTCGTCGGATTGGTATGTTTTGGTTGTTGTCATCACAGGTGCGTTTAAATAGTGAAACCCGTAACATGGATCAACTCAATAAGTGCCGGAGTAATTGGGCTCCTACAACAGTCGTTTCAGGAAACTGTAATAATGTATTGATTTGTTGCCAATGAGAATAAAGCTATTGTTCCCAATAATAGCAGGAGTGGACTATACACTTTGATAAACCGAAAGTATTGACAATAATTACTCTACCCAAAACAGTTAGTCTCTTCATATCTATAAACTCCAAACTTTCCGCATACTAGTATATTAAACTTTTTCATCATTATAATTAGAATTAACCTGAGACTAGAATACCGTAACTATGGTATTCTAGTCTCATTTCAGTTTCATATAAGGTAAAATGAATTCCTAAAACCTTCACCCTCTTTGTCCATTGTGTATCACGTGGTTCGTCAGTACTAGTACGCAAGGTACCAAGCCACATGGCTTCCGTGTTGTTATTTTTGGACTTTAAAGCACATTATCATCAGCACACAAGGACGTTTCACCTGTGTATTAGCGTTAACTCAGGGCTGGACGTTAGCACCGGTCCGCCCGCCAGCGGCGGGTAACTTTGGTGTCGGACGGGTAGATTCTCAAAAGTACCCGTCCCGCTGGCGGGTAACATTTTTAACCAACTGAAGTGTTGATTCTATTGTCGAATGAGTAGCTGTAAGCAGTAAGCTTAAAATAAAAAATAAAACACCACACACACACACTTACACGCACGAAGAATAAACCCACCGCAACCAAACATTAAAGTTTGCCGAGTTTGAGAATTGGGAAACCCCCGCCCATTGCAATGACCATGCACGCCATATTCTCCAGTCAAACGTACTGTACGTACACTGTACATGCAGCGTAACAGCTGATTGCTGGTACCCTGCCTCAATGACACCACGCACCAGCCACCAACGTACCCGTGACGAGTGGACAGCGTGCAGGGAACCAGCGTAAACAGCTGAGTCGTCGTAAAGAAGCAATGCCCATATCCCTCCCGGTAAAATATTTGCAATAACGATACCCCCAAAATAGCGAACTGCGCATGCGGATTTCTTTATTTACATGACAATTTGTTATGATTTCCTCATTGTTCGCTTCTCGTTTCAATGCATGTGTTATGTTATGTGTTTCAGATTTCCAAGTCAATAGATGGGGCAGGTAAATTCTCTTACGGACTGGTAACTTTCTCAAGTTACCAGTCCCACTGGCTAGTGCCAAAAAAAGTAAAGATCCACCCCTGCGTTAACTTGAATACCCCTTATATCATTTAAACTCCTCACAAAAAGTATCGAGACACCTTACATATGATCCAATAATTAACGGTCCGAAAGAGTATGAATTAATCAAACCCAATGATCCAGTACATAATTTTGTTCGGCGTATTTTGATACCTCGATTGTTGAGATACGATGTTGCGGAGCGGAGTTATGGTCATTTCAATGGACGGTAGGTGCAGTTTCAAAAGTAACAATCGTCCCTAGAAGCAGGTTAATGTATTACTGTTATCAATGATCATGATGATCATGATTGCTTTACACACACTGTTGTGGACAATGAAAGTGGACACACTAAGTACGGAAGACAAGATAATGTCATGGCAAAGTTGAAGTTGAATGAAAACAATAAATCTGTGTTGTGAAAGGAACACATTATCTTTTCATTTTCTGAGTGTATGTTGCATTTTTGTACACGTGTGTAAAGCATAAAACCTGATCATTCAAAACAATAAATGCAAACTTGCATCTATTGTCTATAGGGATGATTGTCACTTTTGAAACTGGACCTACGACCATTAAAATGGCAATAACTCCGCTCCGCAACATCGTATTGTAACGCAGTACAAAAGTACTCACTGGGTTATTTGCTTCGATCAATCCATACCCTTTCGGGCCGTTAATTATTGGAACATGTGTTAGGTGTCTCGATACTTTTTGGAGGAGTTTATGTTATATTATTTAATACAAAGTATTTTAATCGCCAGATTAAATAGCTGACAGCCGAGTGAATCGCACCTACATCAAACTGCGATGAATAAGTACCAGGTAGACAAGCCATTGTTCATAACGCAAATGATGACATCATTTTAAAAGGGTATAACCCATCTTTGCATGGAATTGCCGAAGTTGAATGCTTTCATAACCTTGTGTAAAAATCCATGATCAATAGAGTCATACACCTTCTCGATATCAATACATACCAGGGATATTTTATCCTTGGTAAAGAGCAGCACGTCTGCCAATGTTTTGATCGAGTCACCAATGTACCTACCCACAAATCCGATATCAACAAAATCAGATTGGTATGGGTCAATTAATTTGGGGGTTACTCCAATACCCACTTTGGGTATACGCTCGCTGATAGTTCTGGAACCAATTTTTAAATCAACATTGAGAAGTGTTATCATGGTTATGGGTCTGTAATATTCAACTCTACGATTACCTTTTCCCTGTTTATATCTTACATAATATTCTAAAACACTCATAATAAGTAAGCTGACCTTCACACGTGTTGTGTTCGATTCATTAAAGCACAGATAGTCAGGGATAGATTTCTCCTATATCCTCCCATGTATTAATATAGGGCCAGAAAATTCAGCCCAACCTATCCTTGTTTCGCCGATGACAGATCCCAGCAAGATCTCAGCGTGGGATTTCTGTGGTTTGGCATCTGAACATGTGTGCCCTTGATAGTAATTGAGCCAATCATAACGCTTGTTGCATCACATGATCAGTGTCAACCAATCAAAGCACGCGCAAGGTCACTGAATTTGATGTTTACAAACAAAACACATGTGCTATTCTGTGGAAAATTACCAATTTGCATATTCAGTGAGATGCCATGAGCTCATCTTTCATCGGAATAAAGTGGATCCACTTGAGGGTGGTACATCAGGACCTGTTCTTTCGATCTACCTTTGCAAATTGAGATTTCACCGTTGCTTTTTTGTATAATAAAAGGATCCGATATAGTGTCAACCAGTGCTGTACTATGATGACATTTTAGGAATTTTCTACCAATCTCCGTCAGAAAACAACTTTGAAGCCATTGTTTTGAATGTTTTACAGTAAGTTATCCATCTGTGAATATGATGAATTTGTAATATCAGGCAAATGCAAATAACAATCGATGATCTTTAATCATAGTATTTGGGTGGGAATCCTTATATATAGTATACATGTATGCTGCTAAGCATGCTTGTGCACTGGCTTGTGGCAATAACAACTCAATCGGCACCCAGGGGTGGATCTTTACTTTTTTTGGCACTAGCCAGTGGGACTGGTAACTTGAGAAAGTTACCAGTCCGTAAGAGAATTTACCTGCCCCATCTATTGACTTGGAAATCTGAAACACATAACATAACACATGCATTGAAACGAGAAGCGAACAATGAGGAAATCATAACAAATTGTCATGTAAATAAAGAAATCCGCATGCGCAGTTCGCTATTTTGGGGGTATCGTTATTGCAAATATTTTACCGGGAGGGATATGGGCATTGCTTCTTTACGACGACTCAGCTGTTTACGCTGGTTCCCTGCACGCTGTCCACTCGTCACGGGTACGTTGGTGGCTGGTGCGTGGTGTCATTGAGGCAGGGTACCAGCAATCAGCTGTTACGCTGCATGTACAGTGTACGTACAGTACGTTTGACTGGAGAAGATGGCGTGCATGGTCATTGCAATGGGCGGGGGTTTCCCAATTCTCAAACTCGGCAAACTTTAATGTTTGGTTGCGGTGGGTTTATTCTTCGTGCGTGTAAGTGTGTGTGTGTGGTGTTTTATTTTTTATTTTAAGCTTACTGCTTACAGCTACTCATTCGACAATAGAATCAACACTTCAGTTGGTTAAAAATGTTACCCGCCAGCGGGACGGGTACTTTTGAGAATCTACCCGTCCGACACCAAAGTTACCCGCCGCTGGCGGGCGGACCGGTGCTAACGTCCAGCCCTGTCGGCACCACATGCTGAGCAAGGGGCGACCTTGTTGCGAAACAAGCATAGCTTCAAGCTTTACCGACAGAAATCTATCCCTGGTTTTGACTATCTGTGATTAAAGTTAAGGAATGAAATAACTACTAAGAAACTCATTAGCATTATGTACCTTAAGTGTTTTTGAAACTAGGTAGTTAAGATTTATCACTGTTATACTCTTGAATCTCCCTTATGAATTGACATAAAAAGAATATTTTTTGTTTGTTTTTTCTTCAGTAATCATGGGATATGTAAACCTAGATTCGGGTCCCCGTAAACGGTGAAACAATTAATCAAAAAAGACATGTGCAATATTTGTAATTGTTCACATTGACCAACACATGCATCAGTATGTTTCCACTTAAGGCCCCTGTTATATTGTGGTGCCTTTGAAACCAACTGAAATATGCTTATAGTGACAAAGAAACAGGATATGGCTTACAAAACATGCAGGTGAAAATTGTGATAAATGTCCAATAATAAATGTTAGGGTAACAAGACCATGTATAACTGTTTACAAAGCTGGAGTACAGCTTGATGTAGACATAGGATAATATTTTGTCTCGGTAAATTGTTGAAAACTCTGAAATAAAATATTGAATTTGATTTATTTTGTTTTAATATTTGAAAACAAATATCATCCGAGAAAAATGATTACCTTAAGGTATAGGGGAATATGGGGCAATTGATCCTATGGGGCAACTGGTCCGAAAAAAATGAAGGATTTTGTAATTGTATGGTCATACTGCTTTCTTGAATAGTAAGACTTATGTTGAAACTTTACATATCTCCTTACCTTCTACATTCCAAAACATTTACAACTTTAGGGTATTTACACATGTGATATATTCTCAAGATCTTTGAAGCCACCTCCTTGAGTGACTTATTGAACATTCACAGATAGTATGGTCGATTTATGAAGATAGGTTTAGATCATGTTTAATGTACTCTATATGATTGATAGATATGCAACAGTAAATATATATACATGCAGTACAGTTATCTTTAGATGCTAAGTGCATATTGCATTTGATGGGTGCTATATTGTGGTGTGCTCAGGGACTTTTCGAATTATGATTAAAATCATAGGTTGTGGTTGTAACGACCGTAACATGGCACATGTTGCTAACTTGGGACATTGGTGGCTTGAATTTGCGATCAATATTATCCCTTGAAGAATGCTTCAACTTAAATCATTATTACGGGTTTTCATTTGGTAGAGTTATTATTTTATGAATTTGCAAATAACAAAGTATACCATTTCTTATTTGATATAAAGACACTCGTTTACTTGTAGGACCCGAACGCCGTAATCATTGCAAATTCAAAGATACTCGCTGGCTACAGAAAACTGTGCAATGGCTAAAACCAAAAATGCAGGTTTTTTTTCTGAAATATTTTGTTATTGAGTTATTGATTATTATGACAAATGGTGGTATTTAAAAAAAAAAAATGTTGGCGTAAATTCGTCACAAGCGTGCCTGAATAATGTTTGATCTCGACAAAGTGCTGAGTCATTTGTTGGGGCAAGAGGTCCAAAGGGGTATGGGGCAACTGGTCCACCTGCAAAAGCTTAATCAAAATTGTAAAATTCATTTTGAAAATTAGTTGTTAGTATCAATAAAACATGACTCGGTATTGAAATGTGAATAGAATATGAAATAATTCACGTTCTTTCTAGTTCTTAGACATTTTGGGTCTAATACCAGTATTTCTGCTATTGAATTATTACAATAATATGACAAGAAATTGCTTTAGAATGTATAAAATGTAAAAAGATTAATCCAACGGAACCAGAAACAAAACACACCAAGGATCAGAAAACTGATACAAGAGGATATCTCGAAAATATAAAAATGCTAAGAGTAAAAGCAAGATATACCAACAGTAATGCCAGTAATAGATGTTGACTACTAGACACCCAAGGTAACTTGGGTGTCTAGTAGTTAACATCTATTACTGGCATTGTGCTATAATTACAGTGGTGGACTTGTCTTGTTCATTATCTTATTTATAGTTCTTAACACTTTTGCTTTTTATATTTTGTCCCTGATGAAGGGTGGTATATCCACTTGAAACGTCGGTCTTTATTGTTACCATATATCTTTGTTGTTTTATTGCACAGCAATTTTCATTGCTTGTCCCAGTGCATTTCCGTGTGTTATTGTTTTTTGTTGTTTGTTATTTATCTGTTTTATCGTGTTATTCTCCCTTGTTATTACCTATTTCCCCACACCCTGTTGGTATATCTTGCTTTTACTCTTAGCTGCAGCTTTAGAATGGTTTAAAACCTCAGTATTGTGAATTAATCTTTGTTATATTTTGAATGGTGTCTGTAAAGATATTTGCAATAACGAAATATCATGATTTATGTAATTTATTCACTGATTTTTGTGTATATTAACCGTTGGGTCATCATTGTCATATTTACTAACTTCGCCTGTAACATAAAAAGCTGGCTTAATATCAAGATGGTTAATTATAAGTACTAAATGATGATTTATATGAAGTAAATAAAATCATTAAAGAAAAGGGTAGGATATATAGACAAATGTATGGGGCATCTGAATATCTCAACCATGTTACCATTTAACTAGGTTCATACCGTTTTATCTCAGAAATGTGCAGTCGAAAATTTCGCTTGTTGTATACACCATTAGTGTTACCAGTGGCGTATACAGGGGAGGGGGGGGGGGCGGAGGGGGCGGGCTCCACCCGTAAAATTTGACAATATACCTTTTTTGGGGGCGAAGCCACCCTTATAGCATGAGATTGCAAAAACTTACACATTTTGGTCTTTCTAGACATAAGTGGGGGTCGTCATGTTTGTAGTGTTTGTAAATTACATGTAACCTATGCAGTTTATTTCAACAGTACCCGCAGTCTGTGCTGGAGTCAAAGCTATATTTGTTTAGTTGATTAGAGATGTGCTACTCCCAACAGAGAGACATAATAGCTTTTCTTGTTTGACTAGCTTATCTTGTTTGACCAAGGTCATATATACCTAGATTGTTCTTCAGACTGTACCCCCCCCCCCCCCCCCCCCCCTCCCCTCCATGCACACAAATCAACTTTATTGGTTTCCTGTACTATTTTTAGACTGCGGTGTTTTGATCCTTTTTTTGGTTTGAATTATAGAAAATACATTCACACTTTTCCCTGGTATTTTGGTATGAAACAGATATTTGGTTACAAAACATGCTTCTTTCTCTTGGATCGCCCCCATTCCATTTCAATGGAATTGTTATTTGTGTACCACTTTACCTTTTTCAGAGACATAGGTAGGTTCCGTCGGTACATTTGCCACTTGTACCCTGCGATATTTTTTGCCGGTTTTGGGACAACCACATCGTCCCCCCCCCCCCCCCCCCCCCAACACACTTAGCAGAATTTCACGAGCTGACGGCAACAGAAATTGGGGACCCCCCCCGTAAATTTTAATCCTGGATCCGCCACTGGTTACTGCCATTTACACGTTATGAAATGTGTTTGTAAAGAAAATACTGCCTAGTTTCCGTGTAGTCATTCACTGATTTCTGTGTATTCTAACCGTTGGAACATATAGGACCAGTTGCGCCAATGATGGGTAACTGGTCCACGCCAAGTAAAGTGTTCAGTTAGTGGTAATTTGTCTTTTCTTTAGATATTTTTTAACATTGATTATATGTTATATGTTAACAGTTACATGGGTGGTATTTTCATAGCAATTCCATAAATATTTACAGCTTTAATCTTTTATATCATAATATGCTAAACCGGACCAGTTGCCCTATCCTCCCCTAAGGAACGTGTTTTGGTTTAGGGTAGAAAACACATAAAATACACGTAAATATGTCTTAAATACAACTTGTCAACGTTGTTGAAACTATCTATACTGAAGTAGTTTAGTCAGAAATAATATTCCGAACGATATTCTATTCAACCCTTTTTATCCATGTATGTTTTTTTTTGTAAAAAGTCCGTTTCCGGTGTATACAATCTGTATTAACCTAATACATTGTGACACGATAAAGATGCATCATTTACCTTCTGAGATATTTTGCACAGAATAGTTACCGAAGTTTAGATTTTCTTCTTTTATTGACAACATTGTTAGCAAAAACTGCCGAGCCACTTACGAGAAACATGGTATTTTGTACCGGGAAACCATTTCTGACCGTCAGTTAGTAGCATGTTGTACCTACAATTTAGGCAAACAAAGCTTGTACACTTGACACCCGCTCCCCAATAACAATGGGTGTTATGAGATATGACGCGATTCGCCTGGTGTGTTTACAACACTGAAAGGTGGGAGAGGAAGGGTAATTTTTTTTTTTATTTTTTTTATTTTTATTTTTTATTTTTTCCCAAGCAAGAGGTGATTCTTTTTGTATTGACAACATCTCATCGCTTCTCTTTACAGCATATACATAATATTATACATTATTTTACATGTTTATATATATACATAGTGTGTGCACCGCACACGTTTGCAAGTGTACCTGAAAAACACAGTCAAAGCAAGGTGTGAACAACTCCATATCAATATATTAAATAAACAAAACGGAAAAGAAACAAAACGAAACAAAATCAAAATCAAAATCCAACTATATACACAATCATATTTTTCATTCCTATTCAAACAAATAGACGATTCCAGTTAGCCCATTTTTTATCATATTGATTAAGTCTATTATTGCTTATTGCTACAGATTTTTCGGCCTTAAGATGGAAAAGAATTTCATGTTTAAAAGTTATTACGTTTGGTTTTGTATTTTGTACTCTCGCCCTATATATATAGAATTTAGCTAATAACAGTACAAGGTCAAGAGCGTCATCTTTCTGTGTGCCTAAAATAACAATTAGAGGCGTTATATTGATATTTCGTAGAGTTGGGGCAAATATACATCTAATATATTATAGCTGGATTTGTTTCCAGAAACTTGTAACAATATCACATTGGTATAGCAAGTGAAAAATAGTTTCTGTTTTGGAGTTGCAGAAGCTGCAGTGATCATTATCTTTTATTTTCATTTTATAAAGCAAACAGTTTGTGCCCAATATGTTGTTTAGTATTCTGTACTGGAACCAATGAAGTTTTGCATCTTTTGTAATTTGCATTGGTCGATAGCATATTCGTTGCCATTCCTTTATGTCGATTGAAACTCCTAGTTCGTGTTGCCATTTCAACGGACTGTTACAAGATGTCTTAACATTCTTTAGCAATAGTTTATAGAACGGTTTACAACCTTTCTTCGCTCCTAAGAGTAGGTCATACGCCATAGGTGTAAAAGGTTCCAGGACTTTTGCTCTGCCTCTGCCAATACAAGGCCATTTACTTTTGATTGAATTCACAATACCAGAGTATTCGATAATATTTGAGCGTATATGATATTTGTTACAAAATTCACGGAAAGAAAGACATTTACCATTACTTTTCAACAGATCATTTATGAACACTACGCCTTTAACATACCAATGTTTATATCTTACAGATTGATTACCAACCGTTATTTTATCATTCCACCATAGGTAATTCCTTGCTATGGAGTTATAATCCAAATTTGGGTCACACATCTGGTTGTGAATAACATTAGCCCATGCATATAATACATCATACCAAAACTTATTTTTTATTTGATTCTTTATTTTTTTCCATCTATTTTCTCCAAATTCGTAGATGTCATTTTTATTCAAGTTGGATAATAGGTGAAAAAGTTTAATCCATTTTTGATCACCTAGCTCAATACGTCTTAGCCAGCTTATTTTTAAAGCTTTCAGGTGGCAAATAATATGAGGAACTTTTACTCCTCCAAAATGATATTCCTGTATCATTTGACTACGTTTTATTCTGTCAGGTTTTCCATTCCATATGAATTTGAATATATACTCATTTACTTCTCGCAGAAATTCATCTGAAGGGTTTGGAAGCATTTGACCGTTATAGTTAAATTTTGATAACATGAAACATTTAACCACGGTTACTCTTCCATACACTGTCAGGAAGCGTTTCGACCACATAGTAATTACGTTTTTAATAGAATCTAAGGCTTGTGTATAGTTCATATTAACCATATCTTTAAGGTTTGTACTAAACTTTACACCCAACATTTCGAAAACACCGTTTAATTTCCAATCTAAGTTTAGATTTGGACAAATCTGTTCTATATTGGTTCTGTTGCTACCAATCCATACTGCTGATGTTTTTTGTTTGTTAATCTTTAAACCACACATATGTCGAAATGTATCTAAAGTACTTATTACATGTTCTAGTGATTGTTTTGACCCATCCAGAATTACAGTTGTGTCATCTGCATATTGTGTTAATTTATAAACACTATCATCAATCTGAAATCCTTTAATACTTTCATTTTTTCTAATCATTATTGCTACCACTTCCACACAAAGAACAAAGAGATACGGAGAGAGACTATCGCCCTGTCTGCAACCTCTGTTGATGGAAAAAGACTTTGATATATGGCCATTTATGATAACCGATGAAGAAGCATTACTATAAAAAGAAGAGAACCATTGCATAATATCAGGTCCGAAATTGAAAAATTTCAAAGTTCGCAGGATAAAATCATGGGATATTGTGTCGAATGCTTTTTCAAAGCAATAAGCAGGAGCATTCCTGGTATATTTCTTAGTTCTGCATAATGCATTAGATCATATATTAACCTAATATTTTCACCAATATAGCGACCCGGTACAAAACCTGTCTGGTCTTCGTGTATAACAAACGGTAGCATGTTTTTAATTCTATTTGCAATCGAGGCGGAACCAATTTTATACGATACATTTAATAGAGATATTGGGCGCCAATTCCGAATGAATTTCCTGGGTTTGTTTCCTTTAGGTAGTAAAATTATAGATCCTTCTGTTCTTGGTTTTAAAAAAGTCCCAGTTGTGAAAGCCGTATTTACCTTAGAATATAGTTGTTTATAAAAACTTGTTATTTCTGCATCGATACTCTCTTGATTACGTAATATCCGTCCATTATCAGTTTCAATGACTCCGATTGTCTTATTAACAAATCTCTGCTTCTCAAGGTTCAAAAAATATTTTGTAGGTTTCTCCCCGTGTTCTATCCATTTTGCTTTAGACCTCACAAAACTACCATTTAGTGTTTTGCTTCTCATGAGTTCTAACTCTAATTGCTTTGTTTTCAAATTGGAAGCTATCTCAATGTATTTAGTCGTATCATTGGTGAAATTAGACAGCTGAAGCTCTAGATCATTTATGGCTTTGTTTAATTCATTCTCTACATTTTCCATATTCTTTCTACGTTTTGAGGCATATGCAATTGTTTCACCACGTATTTCTAATAACAGCATTTCGAAAAAGAGCTGGTCATCTATCATTATATTTAAGGATTCAGACGGAATATTAGCAACCATGACTGGATTATATGGTGTTGCAGCATAGATCGACTTTACCTTATCGATCGAATTTCGAACGGTAGACACATATTCATCCTCTTTTAAAAGAGAATTATTAAATTTCCAAGTACCTTTTCCATGTTTAATATACTCATTTCTTAAATGTAGTACCACGCACGAGTGATCTGTGCGATATCCCGGCTGTATATCAACAAATTCAACAATATTAAGAAGTTCGGATGATATTAGAAAGAAATCTAGTCTAGCTTGTTTTAGTGGGTTCTGTCTACGCCATGTATACCGGGTAGTACCTGGAAAATGAACTCTCCATGGGTCACACATATTCAACTTCTCCATCATTTGTAATACATATTCTCTTGCTTTAGGATTGTTAATATTGTTATAGTTATAAGTGTCAATTATTGGATCTTGCACCAAGTTCCAATCACCACATATACAAAATATTAGTAATTATTATTAATTGAAAAGGCAAGAAAATACATTTTAATCACACACTGTTGCATTCGTTGCTGCACGTTTGGTGGAGGGTGTGTTGGGACAAATTTGAGACTCGTATGTTAAAAGTACCTACCCCCCCCCCCCCCCCCTACAGCTGAAACTGAAAATTACATGACCCCCCTGCTAACCAGTAGATTTTTGACACAATCCCTCCCCCCTCCCCGAAAAAAATCAACTTGTCACATACTTAAGGGGCTGTCTTTACCTTTGGAATTTGTTCATGGATACGTTGGCAAATTTTGTTTGTGCCCTATTTGAACGGCCAATAATTTTATGATGCCCCTTCTTTTTATTGTGCGGAATTATTAATGGCGAGCGTAGCGAGTTGGAATTTTTTTCATATTTATACATTTTGGGTGGTTTTGTGAGTCTTTATAACCCGAACAAGTTAGAACATTCTGAGCAGAAACGTAACTATAATCCAGTGAAACGTTCTACTTTTGTGAGCATTGGTGCAAAGCAGAGATGAGGTGAAAAGCATGCAATAAATCACATTTTTAAATCATGAAATTGGATTTTGTAACATTATATACCCTGTGGCTCTAATGTCTCGACCGTTGATGATTATATAGATGTTTTTTCCACCATATCATCGATTTGCTGTCCAGAAGTCGTCTCATAGTAAAAACATTGAAGTCGAAAGGTTTTAAGAAAATATGCGCGAAGCGCAAAACAAAATGGCATTTAGGCCTACCCTCCAAAATAGGCTCTAAAATCATTCCAATCACCACCATCTTTATAGTTTAAACAAATTTACACAACCCCATCTGTTCAAGAATAAAAAGTTACATAACCCCCTATTTCAACATATGAAAGTTACATAACCCCCCCCCCCCTATAGTTTACCCACCCCCCCCCCCCCCCTCCACCATAAATAATGAACGGTCCCTAAGCGTCCCAATTATTTGTGACCAAGATTCTTTCAGACGAGTTTTAAAATCAGAGCAATTATTAAAAATAAATACAATACAATACAATACAAATGAGCATTTATAAAGCGCCTTTTCATCAAGATCAAAGCGCGTGAGAAAAGCAAACCCAATGGAACAAAAGGATAATGAACAAACAAACATCATATAAAGTACAATATGATACAAGTTACACAACATTTGGATACAAATATGTTTTGACAGATTTCTTGAACATGTGTAAAGAGTCCTGATTTCTTATGAGAGCGGGAAGGTGATTCCATATTGCTGGAGCGACATAGGTGAAAGTCCGATTACTGGCTGTGGCTGATGTAAGAGTTTTGATGGTTGAATGCTGAGTTAGTTGTGTAGTATCCGAAGCCGATCGCAGGTTGCCACGTCGTGGTTTGTTCAGAGAAAGGCAAGATGATAGGTAGCCCGGTGCTACGCCTGAGAGGCACTTAAACACAGTAGTAACTAAGATTTTAAAAGTCACACGTTCTCTGACCGGCAACCAATGCAGCTCCTGGAGACAAGGCGTTGCATGATCAAATTTCTTAGCCATACAAATGAGCTTAGCCGCCCAATTTTGGGTTCTTTGTAGACGTTGAATGTCACAGGCGTTTGAACCGAGGAGCAACCCATTTCCGTAATCTAAACGTGATAAGATCAACGCACGCACAATTAGGTGACAAGTATCGTTGTCCATACATTTACGGATCCGGGTTATGTTTCCTGAGTTGGTAAGTCAGGCTAGACCATAAGGTTTTAATGTGAGAATGCATGGACATAGAGCTGTCAAACACAACACCGAGGTTGCGGACGCTGTCAGATGGCTTGATAACTTTGTCGCCGACCTGAAGAGAAACAGAAGGTACCTTGCTTTTGAGATGGTCTGGCACAGCGATAAAGAACTCTGTTTTCTGTTCATTGAGCTTCAACATGTTGAGAGTCATCCATGATTTGATGTCGGATATGCATGAAGAAAGCCGAGACAGGGCGGTAGATATGGATTCCTCGTCATGTATATCAAAAGGTACATACAATTGGATGTCATCTGCGTACAGGTGATATTGCAGGTTATGCTTCCTAATGATGCGGCCAATTGGAATGGAGTAAATGGCGAATGACTGGGGACCAACTATAGATCCCTGTGGTAACCCATATCTTAATCTGTTGGTATCAGAGGAGACTCCATTGATGCAACCACTAGTTGTTCTGCCGGTAAGGTATGACTCTATCCACTTGAGTGCAACTCCTACGTCATGGGAAAGTCGGTTGAGCAAGATAGAGTGATTCACAGTATCAAATGCTGCGCTCAGGTCTAGAAGGACGAGGAAAACACCTTTCCGTTGAGATAAGTTCTGCATTATGTCATCTTTAACTTTTAGAAGCGCTGACTTGCCTTTTAAGCCTTTTAACTTGAAATTAGTCAACCAGTAAAGGGTGAACAAATACAAAAGAGATTGCTCGAAGGCTAACTTTAACAGTGTATGGTGTCACAGGGCAATTGGTCAGTAGTTACCAACAGGTAAACAAAAATGTTTGACACCAGAAAATATGCCAAAATGAGCCTGTTTTGTTTTAACCGAAAATATAATTTATTGTTTAGTCCAGAGACCTATAAAAGTATACATTTTTGAAAAGCCTATAGATCAATAGACCATTTCAAATTGAGATCGGAAATATTCGGAAACTAGAGCGGTTCTCGGGTTTCGCGGTTTTCGAGTTTCGCGGTTGATGGGGTTTAGCAGTGTCAGATGTAGTGGTTATCAATAGGGCAGTTATTGACATTGTATTGGTTTTAACATGATATGTTAGGATCTGACCAGAACCATGGAGGACGGGTGGAGAGTGATGGTATGAAAATGAAATGATTATGAAGTGGTTTGGATTTATTGTGTGGGAGATAATATTTGAAACCCGTTTATTTGTTCTAAAGGGTTTGCTTTGTATTTGATTCAACCATAAGAATGAATTGCTGACAGAGCTGCTGTTGGTGTTTGATGTGGCCTGGAGATTGTATTTAGGTGTGAAGGTAAAAAGTTTGATTTGATTAATGTACTTTCCGGTTGCAACCTTCGCCCTAAGGGGACCTAGGACTTAGCGGTGACCATGCGGGTAAGAAAATGTTGCCTTTCTACGCAGGGACAAGATTCAGTACTCATTAGTGGTATATCATTACGTTTTGTCACCAATACAATTGTAGCAGGGAGGTGTAGGTAATATAACATCTCTCTGATTGTAGCATGTAATTTATATAGACATGCTTGTCTATTAATTAGCAAGAGTTGAAATGCAAATTCCATTTAAATGGAATGGGGCTGGTGAAAGTTTGAGTGAAGTGCACATTTAAACACACTTGTACACAAAATGCACAATATACAAAGAAGAATAGGCAGTAGAAACAGTAATGTAATAATCTTTACATAAACAGTTTATTAAGATGAACATGGGTCCATCCACGAAGTTACGTACACAAGGTGTGACATGATAGTCAAATTTAGTTGCCTGATTGAATTCCAAAACATCATTTTGAACTAACAATCCTCACAATCACGAGGGCCGACTTGGCTATCTTATTCGTTATGCCATCACCGGCGAGAGATGAACGAAACTGATTAGAGCATGCGCATTGTGTTCTTTCAACGATATTATTGTTTACATCGTAAAACAAGGCAATATACACACATGCGCTTTTGAACGGAATAGCCGCGATCGATTAAAATTAATAATTTTGTAAATTCGTCTTTGTATACCGACAGTCTAGGCAAACGCTAATTGAAAACTTGGCTTAAAATTTCTTTAAACTGCATAAAGAGGCAATTAAAAGCTTTGCGGTAAAATGGGTTTTGCTTTCAATTGACAGCGAATACGTATCATTCGGCAGTCTCGCGATGCATTGAATGACTGAGATTAGTTTTCGTAGTCGATTGAAAACAGATATTTTGCCCGTAATTTGATCAGCATGGATATTAACATAATGTAATCTTAACTCTAGTGTGATTATTTTTGTCAAAGATTCGATCATTCATCTTTATTTACTTGTTTTGTTACTGCCATTCACTTGCACTTAAGTTTAAACTACAGTTAAAAAATGCCAGTGCAGTAGTTGCTTTTTGTTGTTTTATCACCTTTTTAGTTACCTATGAGATCAATTTGACAACAATTATATTCGCATAGAAATCATAAGGATTTTTTTTAATTTGCCTGACCGCCAAATGCCGAAATTTGGAAAATGGACCCAAATATCATTATATGATGATTTTTTGTTGTTGATACGTATGAGATCCATGATACAAAAAAGTCAAGCCGCAATCAATTTGGCGACAAAAAAGTCATTCGCATAGAATTTTTTTAATTTTTTTAATTCTAAAATATCAAAATTTGAAAAATTAGCCCAAATACCTTTATTTGGTTAAATAATTCAATTTTGTTTGGGTACGTATGAGATCAATGTTACAAAAAAGTCAAGCTGCAATCAATTTGACGACAAAAAAGTCATTTGCATAGAAATCATAACATTTTTTTTAATTCTAGGCTTGACCAACAAATATCAAAATTTGAAAAATTAGCCCAAATACCATTATTTGGTTAAGTAATTCAATGTTTGTGGGTACATATGAGATCGATGATACAAAAAACTCAAGCGGCAATCAATTTGACGACAAAAAAGTCATTCGCATAGAAATCATAACAATTTTTTTTTTAATTCTAGACTTGACCGACAAATATCAAAATTTGAAAAATGAGCCCAAATACCATTATTTGGTTAAATAATTCAATTTTGTTTGGGTACGTATGAGATCGATGATACAAAAAAAGTCAAGTCGCAATCAATTTGACGACAAAAAAAGTTGTTCGCATAGAAATCATAATATTTTTTTTTAATTCTAGGCTTGACCGACAAATATCAAAATTTGAAAAATTAGCCCAAATACCATTATTTGGTTTAAATAATTCCAATTTTTTTTGGTACGTATGGGATCGACGATGCAAAAAAGTCAAGCCGCAATCAATTTGGCGACAAAAAAAGTCATTCGCATAGAAAAAATAATTACTTTTTTTAAATTCTAGGCTTGACTGACAAATATCAAAATTTGAAAAATTAGCCCAAATACCATTATTTGGTTAATATTAAAGTAATTCAATTTTTTGGGGTACGTATGAGATTGATGATACAAAAAGTCAAGCCGCAATCAATTTGACCACAAAAAAAGTAATTCGCATATAAATCATAACATTTTTTTTTAAATTCTAGGCTTGACCGACAAATATCAAAATTTGAAAAATTAGCCCAAATACCATTATTTAGTTAATTCAATTTTTGTGGGTACATATGAGATCGATGATACAAAAAACTCAAACCGCAATCAATTTGGCGACAAAAAGTCATTCGCATAGAAATCGTAACGATTTTTTAAAAAATTCTAGGCTTGACCAACAAATATCAAAATTGAAAAATTAGCCCAAATACCATATTTGGTTAAATAATTCAATTTTGTTTGGGTACGTATGAGATGGATGATACAAAAAAGTCAAGTTGCAATCAATTTGATGACAAAAAAAGTGTTCGCATAGAAATCATAACAATATTTTTGTAAATTTCAAGCTTGACCGACAAATATCAAAATTTGAAAAAATAGCCCAAATACCACTATTTGGTTAAATAATTCAATTTTATTTTTGGTACGTATGAGATCGATGATGCAAAAAATTCAAGCCGCAATCAATTTGGCGACAAAAAAGTCATTCGCATAGAAATCATAATTATTATTTTTTAAATTCTAGGCTTGAGTGACAAATATCAAAATTTGACAAATTAGCCCAAATACCATTATTTGGTTATTAGAGTAATTCAATTTTTTGGGGTACGCATGAGATCGATGATACAAAAAAGTCAAGTCGCAATCAATTTGACGATAAAAAGTTGTTCGCATAGAAATCATAACATTTTTTTTTTAAATTCCAGGCTTGACCGACAAATATCAAAATTTGACAAATTAGCCCAAATACCATTATTTGGTTAAATAATTCAAATTTATTTTTGGTACATATGAGATCGATGATGCAAAAAAGTCAAGCCGCAATCAATTTGACACACAAAAAAAGTTGTTTGCATAGAAATCATAACAATTTGTTTAAATTCTAGGCTTGACCGACAAATTTCAAAATTTGACAAATTAGCCCAAATACCATTATTTAGCTAAGTAATTCAATTTTGTGGGTACATATGAGATCGATGATACAAAATACTCAAGCCGCAATCAATTTGGCGACATAAAAGTAATTTGTTTCGTTTTTTTTTTTTTTTTTAAATTCTAGACTTGACTGACAAATATCAAAATTTGAAAAATTAGCCCAAATACCATTATTTGTTAAATAATTCAATTTTGTTTGGGTACGTATGAGATCGATGATACAAAAAAGTCAAGTCGCAATCAATTTGACGACAAAAAAAGTTGTTCGCATAGAAATCATAACAATATTTTTTTAAAATTCCAAGCTTGACCGACAAATATCAAAATTTGAAAAAAATAGACCAAATACCATTATTTGGATAAATATTCAATTTTATTTTGGTACGTATGAGATCGATGATGCAAAAGTCAAGCCGCAATCAATTTGGCGACAAAAAAGTCATTCACATAGAAATCATAATTTATTTATTTTTAAATTCTAGGCTTGACTGACAAATATCAAATTTGAAAATTAGCCCAAATACATTATTTGGTTATTAAAGTAATTCAATTATTTGGGGAACGCATGAGATCGATGATGCAAAAAAGTCAAGCGCAATGAATTTGGCAACAAAAAAAGTCATTCGCATAGAAATCATTTTTTTTTAAATTCTAGGCTTGACTGACAAATATCAAAATTTGAAAAATTAGCCCAAATACCATTATTTGGTTAAATAATTCAATTTTGTTTGGGTACGTATGAGATCGATGATACAAAAAAGTCAAGTCGCAATCATTTGACACAAAAAAAAGTTGTTCGCATAGAAATCATAACAATTTTTTTTAAATTCCAGGCTTGACCGACAAATATCACAATTTGATAAATTAGCCCAAATACCATTATTTGGTTAAATAATTCAATTTTATTTTTGCTACGTATGAGATCGATGATGCAAAAAAGTCAAGCGCAATCAATTTGGCGACAAAAAAGTCATTCGCATAGAAATCATAATTTTTTTTTTAAATTCTAGGCTTGACTTAATATCAAAATTTGAAAAATTAGCCCAAATACCATTATTTGGTTATTAAAGTAATTTCAATTTTTTGGGGTACGTTTGAGATCGATGATACAAAAAAGTCAAGCCGGAATCAATTTGACCACAAAAAAGTAATTCGCATAGAAATCATAACAATTTTTTTTTTAATTCTAGGCTTGACCGACAAATATCAAAATTTGAAAAAAAATTAGCCCAAATACCATTATTTGGTTAAATAATTCAATTTTTTGGTACATATGAGATCGATGATGCAAAAAAGTCAAGCCGCAATCAATTTGGCGACAAAAAAAGTCATTCGCATAGAAATCATAACGATTTATTTTTAAATTCTCGGCTTGACCGACAAATATCAACATTTGAAAAAATAGCCCAAATACCATTATTTGGTTAAATAATTCATTTTTTGGGGGTACATGAGATCGATGATACAAAAAAAAGTCAAGCCGCAATCAATTTCATGACAAAAATGTCTTTCGTTTAGAAATCATGAGCATTTAAAAAAAAAATTAAGTAGGCCTGAGTCTGACTGACAAATGTCAAATTTGGAAAATGGACGCAAATATCATTATTATTATTATTAATGTTTGGATAATTTATTTGTTTATTTTAAAGAACCGATCATTTCTATGTGCGAGTCGATAATATATTCAATTAAAAGGTATAGCCTATTATAATGCTAGCGATGTTCATATCATTGACTTCAGAGGGCGACATTTTTTTGAAAATTAGTTGACCAAAATATGTAGAAAACTCTATGTTTACCTAGATGAATACAGCGATGTAGTACGATGTGGCTAGAATGTATTCACTGATGTCTATATAACCCGCACAAGCAACTAAAAATCATGACAGTAAACCGCTTTTTACCTAAAATGGTTTAAAAATGTGCATGATTTGCCCATAGTTCTTTACGAATACGAACTAACGATGTGGCCAATGATTTTGAATAGATTACATCCCCAGTCTTCAATATTACCGTATGGTGTAATACTAGCATGTATTACAATGATATAACTAAAACCGCGGCGACAAGTTTTTTCTGTTTGTTATGTAAACATAAAATAATTATGTAAATGTCCACACTCTTTCCATGTACTAATGAGTAATGGGCCCAGCGTGATTCAGTGAAAAAGGCATCCAATTGTTACGTAAACATCAAACAATTGATTATCTATACAGCAAAGATTCGCCCTCATACATCAAGTATCGTAGCAAGTATTACAATGGTATAACTAAAACCGCGACAAGTCGGGGGACTCTGTTTGTTATGTAAACATCAAACAAAAATAGCAACGCTCATACATCCCCGGGAAAAAAGGGGGGGGGGGGGTACTCAGATTTGGTTTGGTCGGGGGTGTGCCGCTGGAGAATCAAATCCCCTACCCATTTCTAAGGGTGATTTTGGATAGACCCATGTCTAAGGATTTTTCAGTTGAAAAGCCTACCCATGCTAAGGATGTCTCATGAAAAACGACCCACTGGAGCGGCACCTCCCCGTATGCCTTACATACGTGAGTACCACCCCGAGCATGCATCGTTGTATTTTACTAAGAAAAATATGCTTCTCAAGGCAAAAAAATAGTTTTACTCCTATGAGGCAGATTAACCCCAACTTTGAACTCGTCCAAGTTATTTGCGATTTGTACATGCTCACAAAATCCGGATCCATTGATGGATTAATAAAGACGAAATCGCAAACACAATTTTTTCTGAGGCAATCTCTAGGGGTGGTACATAGCCTAGCGGTGAACAAAATTCAACAAACTCAATTGCGCGTAGTGGCGTTTGGGATGGGGGGATTCATATAGTTTTAGCTTCATGCTCTATTACGCTTGAACTCTTTCCGCCACACACATGAGTAGTAAACCACGACAAAACAAAATTACGCCCTTGATTGGAAAAACGGTGATCCACGCTTGCGATCAGCGACGGAGCGCATGGAGTATATAAAACATTATGGTGATATACGGGGGGGGGGGGGGGGGGGGGGGGGGGGGGGGTACAATAACTAGAATCGCCGCCATTTTCTTTGATGTGACGATGTCGGAATAGAAAATAAATATCCCTATCGCGGGAACATTATCCCTCATAATTCTCCAAATAACCAGTCACTCGAACTCAGCCGAGGTAAATACTGTACCAATATCGTGTCCACAAATCTTACTAATTCAAGCTGTATTTTTCGAGATATTTCGCACACAAACTTCGATTGAAAATCTTAGGATGCCGGTACCCGTCCTCCAAAAACAGGTCACGTGGAGTAGGTGCGTTGAGCGTTCTTGCCAACATGTGATCGCATTCACAGCATTGTCCTAGTTGGTTGTCCGCCTAGTGATTTATATACTATGTTTACATACTGTACACGCGTGCACCCATGATAAGTAAAATGTGGAACGAGACTATTTTGTTTTTTATCAACAAAGGCGCTGACCGGCAAATTCCAAATGTATCGAGCAGACGGTAAAAAGTGAAAATATTACCCCAAATCTCTCTCATCGCACCATTTGATGTTACTGAAATGCCGCAACATCAACTTTGTGAGGGATACAATCTATCACCAACACCAGCGCAATCTACCACACGGGCAGACGGGTGAAAAACACGTTTGGTTTTTCTCCGGCACATGGCCATGACCTGTCAGGAGCTCACCATGTCATGTAACCGAGCGTCAAATCACTCGGCTAATCGGAAGCATTCGGGTAGTCGCATATTTAGGATTTGAAATGGTCTATAGATCAGGGATTTATATGGTTATATATTCAAACCAAATTATACAGGGTGTGTTAAAATATATAGGGTGGAAAAATAAAAAGTCAAAAATTATAATTAGCCATTGTATAGTAATTAGCATATTGCATGAAGAGCATGACAATAAACAACAACAAACAACTTGGTTCTTTTACACCAATATTGGTGCTGTATAAACAAAACAAACAATAGTCACCATCTGTCTAGGCTAAATAGATACAGGGGGGTCAAAATTAAATCCGAAGTTATGGATTTGAGCATGTTTTTGTTGGATATTGTGAGTTTTGTTTTTGTTCTGACTAATTAAAAACAAATACAAACCAAGGCAAAAGATTAGCTCAGAGGAGCAACCACTCGTTTTGAAATTTTGAACCATACCGGGTGACATAAATTGTTTTGCACATTTATTGCATTGAGCAGATTCATTTCTATGGCTTTTCAAATGCCGTTTAAGATTTGATTTATACCTGTACATTTTGCCACAAACGTCACAGATGTGAAACTGGTCAGAACTTGTACATACCAGATGAGACTTTACATGTCGTTTAAGGCTGCTTTTTCTTGAGAAGTCTTTTTTTGAATTTCCTACAAATATGCTTTCTACCTTCATGACTCTCGACATGTCTTGCGAAAGACTTACGTTGAAGCTGTTTGCCACAAACAGGGCATTTCAATAATCCTTTTGCAGCCATATCTACGCACCTTCTGTCTTTTTTGCACAGCACATGTTACGGTATGATTTTCAAACAGCCCGCATGCAAACATAATAGAGCTAATCAAAACCGGTTGGTATAAACACATCCAGATCTCAACACCCAAGCACGAATCAATGCTCATTTATTGATCTTGAATCTTAAAACTGAAACCCTGCTTTGAATTGATTTTCACCCATCAGCTGTATACAAAGGTTTGTTTTACTTTGTGATAAGATATGGAAGTGCATTCAGCCATGCATAATGCCCTTCATACCATCTGACTCAATAGAAGAACAATTGAACTACAAAATGACAAATGTGTGCAATT
>JAYJML010000260.1:0-54430 GCA_035610835.1 Ophiura sarsii
GGAATACTGCAAATCAGTCCACTTGTCATTGTTAATGTTTGTTGTCTTTACATCATAATCACGCGGTTTGGGCATTTTTTACTCAAAATAATTTTTGTTAGATTTGTTCAAAAAATAAATCTACATTTTTGGTCAAAATTGACGCCAGATTCTCTGTCCCATTTCCATTCCAAAAATGTACTTTATACGGATTTGATTAATAGTTAAATTACAGCATTCACTAAATTGAAGAAAAAAAATCAAATCAAAAACATCCTTGACTAAAATTAGAGGTATACATGTAAGGTGGGTGCTACAGTGTATTGTTGTAATGAGTCCCAAATATCTGAACGTTTTATTATCTAAAATGTTAAGACATGTATATTTAGCCATTTTTGACTACTATCATGACTATTATCTGAGACTAATATAACTAAATATTAGTCTCAGCTATTATCTAGTACGCCGCAACGTTATGGACCTATTTTCTGTATCAGATTGACAAAAAACCTCCGAAGCACAATTTTGAGTTGAGCCGCGTCTGACTAGCTTCATGGTCTGACGATCAACCCTAAATGTAGGTTTGTATACCAGTTAAATAGGTCTACATAGCTAAGGTATTAAGTACTGAATTATTTGCTCATCTATTGTTGCTCAAGGTATTAATAATTATACAATACATTTCGAGTTGTGTATCAACCTAGTATTGGTATTACACAATAGACTGATTCTTCCACTCTATTGTCAATATGTGTTACAAGGTTGTTTGTCCCTGCGGCTGTCATTTGCACGTATTTTATTTCAGCTGTCCTGGTTATAGGCTGAGCTGAATGAAATGTCTTAGTGATTTTGATAAAACAAACAAGCTTGTGTCTTCATATAAATATTCTGGATCATGTCGAGATCAATGTCACATTGCCTGGATTATTACGCTATGTTTGAAAATCAAAGAAGGATGGATACGAACTTTGAATAGCAATGTACAAAAGGTGTTGGCCTGAAACATGTATAAACAGGGCAGTCTCAGCCTTAATACCCCGCTTAATACATGTATAACAACAAGCTGCTTTAAACATGTTAAACGTAAAATCAGTGAAGACACACGTACGTGTGTAAGCAAGATGGATGGATTATATTTTAAGACGAAACTGATCGGAGCTATGAATAATCATGCCTTGGAATAATTCACAACACAATGATTGATTGCCAGGAATGTTAGGCTATCCCTCTGACTGATAACAAAATGTTATCATCGGGAACCAACTTCCATTTGGACTATGCATCACGATGGGATGCTCAGTGACCATCGAGTATAACCATCGATTTGGAAACTAAGCTGGCCGTGTTTTTTAAAACTCTAAAACGGAATACTTGCACACAATGACTTTCCTGGTTTGATAGCCTTAACGGGTACAGGAATATTAAGTTGATGTATATGGATACACGGGATCGTGGGTATCGTATGGGGATGGGTAAGTCAATCAAATAGTGCTTAACTCCTTAGTGTTATTTATTGGCTGTACAGCACCAACTGTCTGAATTACGTTATATATCACAGACTTTCTACTAGTAGAAATGCATTGGTTATACGCTAACTTTGAACACTAGTTAAATAGTCACAGCACGTCATTTGTTGTTGGCTGGATCAGGACTAGACTGCACCGATTCCCAGATAAAACAGTATTAGCGCTAGACATGAACAAAATATAGCAAGAGGGCAGTAGACACATATTTATCATAAACTTCTGTGATTCAATCTTGCGCCGATTACCGGACTTTTGCCTCGGGGCAAGATTAACAACAAGGATGTTCTGGCGGATTCCTTTCAGCGATGTTGACTAACAAAAGATTTCTTTTGTGTAGACCTTTACTCCGTTTGTCTGCAACCTTTACATAAAGCACTGGTAACGTTGTGACAAGGTTGTAATTAGCATATTTAGAAGTAAAATTTTTACAAGGGACGACCTCCAATACAAGCGCTACAGTTCACAGAATGACCTATACATTTGGCGAGCTATTTTGACAGTGACCGTGCTGTGTAGTCTACACTAATGGTACACCAGGTGGGTACACTATATCGACATTTAATGAATTTTTCTACACTTCACTCTTTTTACATATATAATTTCAGAATGGCTACACCACATTTGTCAGCTGCGTAGTGCAGTCACCAGCCTCCAAAAGCTGAAGGAAGATCCGTGTCCTCCTTAGCACAGGCCTGGCTGAGGAAGAGCTCCTCATCTTCAAGATCACAGATTTTTTTCTTCAGCTACACTGACTCCTTCTTCAACCCGGTGTACCTCCGGTGCTCTGCATTTAAATCACAAAGAATATTCTCTATCTTCTCCAACAAAGCAGTTGCCTGTATGTCAATCAAGTTTCGGTCATGTCTGCACTCTGAAACTGTCTGCTCTCTGCAGCCCTTAGATGAAATAGATGAATAATGTAAAACTGTTGTTTTTGTTTGCCTAAATTTGTATGCATCAAAAATACCCATTAAATGTCTATTATGCGATCTTTTCTGATTTTTGATCAGAAATATAAATCTGCAAGAACATCTGCTTCCAAAAAAATGAGGGCGTCCCCTTGAAAAGATCACATTATATGCCTTTAATGTGCATTTTTGACGCATACAAATTAACCTTTAAATGGCACAAACATATTAAGTCACAAAACCTATTAAAAGCACAATAGCAAATTATTGAATGAACGAGAACTGTATCTGCTGAAAGCCTGAATTGTTGAAATAAAAAGTAATTATCCATGTTGTATATCTGTAATCCTGCATCTTTTATTGCAAGTTGTAGTACAGGTTCATTTCTTTTAAAAAGAGACTGATCACAGTTGCGTCAACCATACGTTAACCTAGCTTCACCTGTGCGTAGCACGGGTTTTTGCTAATTTTATATTAAATGTGTCTATTACCGTAAATAAAATGGTTGTTTAATGGACAATGTAGTTTAAATATCACATTTTAATTTTCGATTTAGCAGTATGGTTTATTGAGTGGATAAACCAGACAGTCTCAATTGATGTATAGCGTTGTAAATTCTGAGTATGTAATGAGAACACGTTGGTCCAACGGCTATTCCCCCTCGCCTGTCACGCGGAGAATCTGAGCTCAAATCTGCTGGGGGCCACATTATTTTTGTATAATGCATTGGTACTTGTTGATGTTTCATTATATTAATTACTTACAATATCATTAGTTTGTTTATTAACGAGACTCTTTTTTTTATATATTAATATTTTTTTACTTTTTTTGTTCAATGAATATAAACTATCACGATTTTCATTTTTTTTGATTCGGCTGTTGTTATGTTCGTGATTTATTTTTACAAAACGATTGACTACATTATCCCGGGAAATCCAAGTTATTTTGTTGCACTTTTAAATTTGTCATAAATTACGTTTTTATCGTAATTAAACATTGGAATTTAAATTAAATTATAAATAATGATATTTTTTCTTTCAATTCTTTTTCTTTAATAACTTCACCACATATAGCTCACATAAACGTCTCGGTGATTTCCCTCCAGAAACAACACACTAGTGATCCTCTTGCCAACTTCCCCACAAAATTCAACAGATCCATTCAAAGTCTTCTTATCCTTATGCCACCTTATACACTCGTCCCCCCCCCCCAGTTTTTTTAGAAGACCTTGTTTTTAGAACTACCTCCTAGGCACATAATCTAGACACAGCTGTAATACCTCATTGATATTATTATTTTTTGATATTCAACTTAATTATGCGAGAGTCGCTTTAGCCCCATCTTTGTGAGAAGCAGTGGGCAGAGATTTTCTCATCCCATGTTCCCACTCCCTTAAAGGGGCATTGAGAGATACGTATGGGAGTGCGCCCTCAATTATCCATTTCATGATTTTCTTTGTTTTGATATGATCATATCGAAACTAGGTGCTGAATTCGGAAGTTATGCTATCGTTTTGCAAGCAGCCTTTCGCGGCAAATCTCAACCCGGAAGTGCCGTTATTTGCTTATTTGGCATGAAGGCGATGTCGGAATTGTATGACATTTTGGATTTGGACTATGTTGATGATTATCTTTAAGTTATTTGCTAACTTAGTATATCGATACATCTCTCAATGCCCCCCTTTAACACTTTTGGACCGGTGATTTGACATTTCGCCGGTAATAACTCATTTAATGATACGTCTATTTCCGGTTCCCACTATGTGGTCCATTTAAAAGACTGCAAAGGACATAATTATGCCCCAAGGGCATACACTAACCTTCATAACCCTGAACATTTATTATTATTATTAGATGTTTTTGACCCATTTTAGGTTCTGCAAAGATAACTAAAAATATATTTTGTTAAATTTCATCATACTAGTGTTATTATATTCCTCATGCAATTCCCTAGGAATAGTCTCTTTTTTTTTTTAAACTTTATTATTTTTTGAATTATCGACCAAAAAGTGCCAAAATATATGATTTTTTACCAAAAATCGTGATTTTCACGATTTTGAAGGTCGTTTTTAGTACTTTTTGGTCTATAATTCAAAAAATAATGAAGTAAAAAACAAAAACAAAAAACAATCCCCAGGAGCGTGTTTTTATTTTTTTTAATACCTTATTTATTTTTTGAGTTAGAAACCAAAAAATGCCAAAAAATGAAAACATTTTTTGGCACGTTTTGGTCTCTAACTCAAAAAATAAATAAGGTATTAAAAAAAAATTAAAAACGCTCCTGGGTAATGTTATCAGGATTAACATAAAACTAGTATGACAAAATGTAACAAAATATATTTTGAGGTCTCTTGTCCAAACCTAAAATGAGTCAAAAAACGTGTTTTTTATAAATTTTTTCCAAAATGGTCAATTTCATTATCATGGTTGGATTAATTGAACCCTTTCGTGCAAAAAAAAAATGTATACGTTTATAAAGATTAAATGAATATTGAATCAGTTACAGCAGTTTTACGGAGGCTGTACCTGAGAGTCCACAGCCCCCTTAACCTGCATTGTCATCATGAAAAGCAAAGTCTGATATACATAAACCCTACATTTATTGGAAATTATATTTGGCTGCAAGGGTGTTCAGCCGACTATTATACTATTTCTGAGCGACGTGACTGTTCGGAACTTGGCAGCTAACGTGACGTGCCGGAAGTGTGAACTATATTATAGTACATGCCCTTATTTCAGAAAAAGTGCTTTCGTGAACATTTGGGGTATATTCTTGCAAACCATGTTTATTCCACTTAAATGTGTACTAAGAGATGTTTACGGGTTTTTTTTACAAAATTCAAAATACAAAATTTTACAAGATAATCATTATAATTGGCCATTATTGTTGTTTCTACTCACAAAAAAGCAGCACAACTTGATTAAAACAATGTTTAAATATGTTGAAATACCATCGCTATTTATTGAAACTTTTAAAAAAACCGCCCTCTATGTAATATCGTATGTAATTTGAATCGAAGAAGGTGCAACGCTGTTTACCATATAATGTTGTCCGAGCCGGGGATGGAATATTTATTATTGCACAAAGACGAGAGTCAGGCAGAGATGTGCAGATGGGGGTCGGCCATTGTTTGGTACTTTTGTTTGGTTAATTAGTTCTCTCAACTGAATGAATGTTGAGGGTAAACTTTTTATTTCTTACAAACAAGACCAATATTGATCATCTCTACAAAAAATAATTAATAAAATGAAAGAAAATAGGACTGTTCCATTATTTCTCATGGGTAATTCCTACAAAAAACTCCTGAATATGGGAAAAGTCGGGTTTTGTGATGATGCATCGTAAAATAAAACTTGTGCTAGTATATTAAACAAATGACAACAATATTCTTTAAATGTACTTAAAATAGTTCAATGTACCCCCCCCCCCGCCCCCCCCCCCCCCCCCCCCCCCCCTATAAAAGGCAAACATGTGTTAACAGACAATTCTGGGAATCCCTATGCCTTCTATACCAATTTAAAGGGACGTGGATGTTTTCTTGGGAATTCTTATCAGCGAAAAAGTAGTTTGGAAATTCCCATGCCTTCTATAGGGGGGTGGGGGGGGGGGGGGGAGGGGCGTACCATTCATATCAGGAATAACCCAAATGAGACTATTCCATTCATTACAGAGGGGGTGCCTGGGTTATATCCGGGCAGTACACATTTGCAATACGTTTGACCAATCAGTTCCAATGGTTTGGATATGATGACATTGTACAATTCATATTTTTAAGACAGCCCTGTCCATGCAATGCCATAGTTTTCTAGGAAAATTAATAGTTACAGAAATAGTTTTAACTAATTAGAATTCCATGTAAGATCCGACTATCCGAGATGTTGGTTCAATCTCCCAACAATCAAAATAGTGTAGTATATCAATACAATACATATTTTTGATAATATACTGTAAGCTAATTAACATATGCCTACTAGTGCTATAAATATAATGTGCATGCAAACACCAAGAGATTTAGAATTAGAGAATAAAGGTATTGTTTTTAGACCATACCCGTGTTATATTGTCTGACATAAATGCGGACGATAGTATTATTTTAATTAGAACAACGACGCCGCAGGCGTCGTTGTTCTACGCAAAAAATAATATTGATTTTTTGGGGATTCCCATGCCTTCTATAGGGGGTGTACCATTAACCCTAACCCTAACATATACCCCAAAATTATGACGTGGGCAGTGTTGCAGTCAGTATTTTGAAAAAGTGTATTGATTTATTTAGAATTCCCATGCATTCTATAATACCTCCAGATGGTGATGGATGAACTCTTCTTCCCAACATCAAAAATCGAGTATTTCTATACGGGACTTGATGCACCTTTTCTTGCGTGGATTTTTTTCTCTTTTCTTGGGAATTCCTACAGTCAAAAATATTATTTGCCTTCTATACCTCCAGAGTTACATGAACCTTTTTTCTTGGGAATTTCCACGTTCAAAAATTATGTGTTGCCTTCTGTACCTCCAGAGGGCCATGGTATTTTTTCTTGGGTATTCCCATGGTGGAATTCCAATGCCTTATATACCCTTCGGAGGAATATGAATTTTTTTCTTAGGAATTCCCATGGTCAATATCCCATGCCTTCTATACCCTTTCAGAGGATTTTGGATTTTTTTTCTCGGGAAATCCCACGCTCAAATAGTGTCAATTTTTTTGGGATTCCCATGCCTTCTATAGGGGGTGTATTATTAACCCAACCCTAACATATACCCCAAAATACCACGACTGGGCACGTTGGTACCACCCGGCTTGGAAGTTTTTTGATGAAAAAATGGACCCAGCCCATATAGTTTGCGCAATATACTGCGCAAACTATCATTGACAGCCGTGGTGATGTGTGGAATCACTCGCCTCTAGTGCGAGAGGTCCCTGGATCAAATCCCGGCGGGAACGGGGGGGGGGGGGGATATGTTGGTCGATTTTCCGCGTTGAAGAACAAATTCTGAAAAAAGTGCGTTGGGGTAGAGTTAGGGTTAAGAAGCTATTTTTTTTATTTTTTTTTTCTTCACATTTTTTTCTAAGTTTTGTTAATATAACCCTAGCCCTACCATATACCCCAAACTACCACGACTGGGCACGTAAGTACCACCCGGCGTGGAAGTGTTTTGATGAAAAAATGGATCCAGCCCATATAGTTTGCGCAATATACTGCGCAAACTAGCCTTGACAGCCGTGGTGAAGTGTGGAATCACTCGCCTCTGGTGCGAGAGGTCCCTGGACCAAATCCCGGGGGAATCGGGGGGATATTTTGGTCGATTTTCCGCGTTGAAGAAAAAATTCGGACACAAGTTAGGGTTAATAAATGGAATAGCCCATTAAGAGTTTCACGGTATTGTACAGACGAATGTTCTTGGTATTTTTTTCTAAATATTTAATTATAACATTATGCTAGAATTGTGATTTCAGTGGCTAAGCTCATGTGTTCGAAGTCAAAGAATCCATTAGAAGAATCAGATTGAGATTCTATGAATACTATTTTTGACTATATCTCTCCAAAAATAACTTAGAGTTGTGATTATGGTGGCTACACCAAGGTCTTAGGGGGGTCAAGGGGTCCATTCGAGCAATACAAAATCTCGAACATATTTGTATAGACTAGGGCCATTCAATAAGTTATACCTCCTATCTCATAGGTTTGTTGTTATATAAGCTAGAAATATGACACAATTGTAGCTTAGGACCACGGCTACATTTTCATTTTAAATTGATTTGAGTAATGGTTGTACTTTCCAGTAGATGCAGTAAAAACCAAACCTCCATTTAGTGTGACAGAAACAGATGAAAAAACAACAAAATATTGCCTAAGCGATAATAATTTGGAAAATTCTAAGAGAGAACATGTACCTGTCGGTCAATATCTATCTTTATATTTTATTATCTAAATGTCAGATATCTCTTTAACAGACTATAAACAATAAAAGTGACTAATTTCAGGCTTTGACCGCATCATAACAAAGTGAAATATGATTTACCATAAATGTGTAGCTATGATTCTCAGCTATAATAATGGCAAATGTCATGAGGATGACATTCATATTAGTGAGAAGGGATAACTTATTGAATGACCCTCGTATTATACAGAGTTTAATGGAGTCTTAGAGGCGTACGTTTTGGGTCGAATCTCGCAAACCATATCATTTCCACTTCTGCATTAGGTTCTACACGCCTCTATGTTTTAGATATTATAGATATGTTTTTGTATACAACCACGCTAAAACATGCTAAAACATTACAATTTGGGTGTTGTTTCAACCAGCAATCGACAGATCAAGCGTCTATCGACAACATGCCCACATTTTTAATTCTTTATTACAGTATCCTCATATGTTCAATACAAAGTATAATATAGATCACATTTCTTCATAATATTATTTGTACAATACAGAAGATAATGAGCATTAAATAAATGTTATTACACGGTCCTTTGCTGATAATACTACACGTCCCATAATGGTAAGAGGGAATTCCATTTTTTGTTAAAACTCGCAATGTTCCCGTTTTTTAGGGAGAAGGACCGATTTGCTTCCTTCCGGAACAAAGCGAAAAATGGTACCCCCTCTTTCATTTGATCTTGTGTATATAAAGGCGACATAGTAGAAACATTACATTGAAGGCACTCATGTTATGGTTGGCTAGCCCAAATAGTTCAATCTGTCTATCCATTATGATGGTGATATTTATTTTCTAATAATCCATTTCATAACTTGTTCCCATAGTTTTAATGTACTCGGGCATTCACACAATATGTGTAGTATAATGGTTTCTTCTGTTTCTTTTTAAAAAAGTATATACAATTGAGTCTTTCCGCCCTATTTTTTTCCTAAAAAGAGTTTACGCCTAAAATTCTATGAGTCAGGCGAAATTGGAACCATCTTAATTTTGTATCAACGGTACATTTGAAGGGTGTAAGAAAAATATCCGACCATTTTTAATGAGGCATCCAAAAAACATGCTTGTCCACGAGCCATATAAAACATGCATAAAAGCATAATGGTACAATTACACACAACTGATATGAAACTGATCAAACGTTTACCTTAAGCTTTATTGGTATGTTTTCCTTATGTTTATCACATTCAAGTCTCTCAGGTCAATATCATAGTCATAATGTGTCCTTCATTGTTCATGGATTCATGGACCTGCTGATCTGCCCTCCACTTGCTCATGATGGAGCTCCATGTCACAGAGCTAGAGTGGTCCGGAATAGACTTACTGAACCATTTCCTAATCGTGTGATTGGCATGGGACATGACGTTGATTGGCCGGCAAAATATCCAGATCTGACGCCGTTGGATTATACTTCAAAATGATCTTATGATGGATGTTCATGTCAATAACATTTGTCGTGCGACCTCTCATGCTCTTTACAGATTCGTCGATATCTCGACCCGACCAGCCAACAACTGAGAGACTAATCCATGCTTTTGTGACATGTCAACTTGATAATTGCAACAGTCTGCTATTTGCTCTCCCTGAAACACAAATCTCAAAACTTCAACGCATACAAAATTCAGCTGCTCGACTTGTTACCCTCTCCAACATTAGCTGTCACATTTCTCCTGACCTTCGTGACTTGCATTGGTTACCGATCAAATCACGCTTTATGTCCAAGATTAGCTGTCACATTTCTCCTGACCTTCGTGACTTGCATTGGTTACCGATCAAATCACGCATTATGTTCAAGATTCTTCTATTAACTTTTAAATGTTCTCGTGGTCTAGCACCTATGTATCTGGGTATATCCTTAGTGTAAGACGGCACGACATATTTATATGGAAACGGTCAGTATTAACTTTAAAATGTTTTCGAATGGAAGCACGAAATTGTAACGTATATACAAGCAATCGGCACGTGAATAAGCCTGTGTAAAACCACATACCCATCAATTTCATCAATTCAATTTTTCATGTTCCTCTGACAAATTGTTGCAGCTCCGACCGGCACCCAATTTGTTCCCTGTTCCGCTGCGGCGCTGGTAAGCCGGCTATCAAGAGCAACCAAAACGCAAACGTCCACACTGAAACTTTCAAAGGTCATAGCAACTATCGACATCCGGTGATTGATCCGCGAAATCGTCATCCTCAAAATATTTCAAATATTAGGGTTTTTTGAAATAAATGTTGGTTTCAATTCATGAAATACTACAAGGTGTTTGGTATAATGTCCTACCTCAGCGGTTTTTTAATCTAATAATTATAATACATCTTTCAATATGAATTTCAGGATTTCACAGCCACACGGAGAGTTGAGCCACTCCCTACAATTCGAAAAGTAGTAACTTACTCAAATGTATATTGGCATATATTGTTATATAGCATCAATAAGACATTCTTAGTGTTAAACTCTACTGTCATGCGTGCTCAGTATTTAAGATACCCTAAAAAATCTTTTTTTTTCACTTTTGAGTGAAAAATAGACAAATAAATGTTTTGTCTTTTTTTCCCATAGCAAGACTTGTGTATTGAAGGGGGTATATATGACCATTATTTTATAGAACTATTGTAAACTACCAAAAGTTCTACACCGGACAGGATTGGGTTATTTACAAAATGGTCACCATGAGGAGAGTTGAGCCATTGGTCATGGGGAGAGTTGAGCATAGGGAAAACATGTAGACTATAATGGCGAAAAATGTATAATAAATGAGAGAAAATGTTATTTTGTGCCATGATAATAACAATTGAGCACCATATTTACTTTAAGGATTAATTTTAATTAATGAATCAAAAGTTGAAAAAATATGATTTTGGTTTTTTTCACCAGCCATTTGTTACGGCCCAATACGTGCAAAAGCCCAATACGTGCAAATTTGCACGTATTGGGCTCAAATAGAAAAAAAATGACAAATAAATTATTCTTTGGCCCAATACGTGCTAAAAAAAATTTGAACTCTAAATTTTGAAAATATTCTATTAGGCAACCACTCTCCCTCTGAAAGCTTCAAACAATGCCTATGTTTAGTCGACCCTGCTTGATTCGACCAGAAGTAAATTGGTCCAAATGTTTAAATGGCTGTAAATGGTCAATAATGTTATGTTGAAGCTATTCCAGTAATAAAGCACCCTCCCTCTGAAAAATTTAAATCAAAAGCTACTGAACTCGACCTACGTCCAATTCGTCCCGACATACCGATGCCCCTCTAATCAGTAATATTAAATTCAGCTTTAAATCTCTTTAATTTAACTCACACCCTCCCTCTGAAATATTTAAAATCATAACCTACTGATCTCGACCTACGTCCAATTCGTCCCGACATACCCATGCCCCTATATCAGTTATATTACATTCAGCTTTAAATCTCTTTAAATTAACTTACACCCTCCCTCTGAAAAATTTAAATCATAAGCTACTGAACTCCACGTCCAATTCGTCCCGACATACCCATGCCCCTATAATCAGTAATATTAAATTCAGCTTTAAATCTCTTTAATTTAACTTACACCCTCCCTCTGAAATAATTAAATCATATGCTACTGATCTCGACCTACGTCCATTTCGTCCCGACATGCCCCTATAATCAGTAATATTAAATTCAGCTATAAACATCTTTCTTTTAACTTACACCCTCCCTCTGAAATATTTAAATCGTACCTTGAAATATTTAAATCGTACCTTACCAACTCGACCTACGTCCATCTCGTCCCGACATAACCATGCCCCTATAATAAGTAATATTAAATTCAGCTATAAATATCTTTCCTTTAACTTACACCCTCCCTCGTGCACGAATTGGGCTTAGGCTTCTTAAATATAGGTAACAAGACGATTTTTGTCGACAGATTGAAGGTAATATTACATAATAGAAGTCATATATAAACTAAACAGATGTTTCTAGATCATTTTTCACAAACAAATATTTTGTTTCATGTATTGGGCTGAGGTTGAAATTTTCTTAAATATCAACAATAAGACGGTTTTTTCGACAGATTGAAGGTAATAAGACATAATAGAAGTCATATATAAACTAAACAGATGTTTCTAGATCATTTTTCAATTTGTTTTCTTTTTTTCTTCACGTATTGGGCTGAGGTTGAAATTTTCTTAAATATCAACAATAAGACGCTTATTTCAACAGATTGAAGGTAATAAAACATAAAAGAAGTCATATATAAACTAAACAGATGTTTCTAGATCATTTTTTAAAAAAATATTTTTTTGCACATATTGGGCTGAGGTTGAAATTTTCTTAAATATCAACAATAAGACGGTTTTTTCGACAGATTGAAGGTAATAAGACATATTAAAAGTCATATATAAATGTTATTACACGGTTTTTTTGCACGTATTCGGCTGAGGTTGAAATTTTCTTAAATATCAACAATAAGACGCTTTTTTCAACAGATTGAAGGTAATAAAACATAATAGAAGTCACATATAAACTAAACAGATGTTTCTAGATCATTTTTTTTTTAAATATTTTTTTTGCACATATTGGGCTGAGGTTGAAATTTTCTTAAATATCTACAATAAGACATAGGGAGGGGTGTGAGTTAAATTAAAGAGATTTAAAGCTGAATTAAATATTACTGATTAGAGGGGCATCGGTTTGTCGGGACGAATTGGACGTATGTCGAGTTCAGTAGCTTTTGATTTAAATTTTTCAGAGGGAGGGTGCTTTATTACTGGAATAGCTTCAACATAACATTATTGACCATTTACAGCCATTTAAACATTTGGACCAATTTACTTCTGGTCGAATCAAGCAGGGTCGACTAAACAAAGGCATTGTTTGAAGCTTTCAGAGGGAGAGTGGTTGCCTAATAGAATATTTTCAAAATTTAGAGTTCAAATTTTTTTTAGCACGTATTGGGCCAAAGAATAATTTATTTGAGCCCAATACTTGCAAATTTGCACGTATTGGGCTTTTACACGTATTGGGCCGTAACACACGGGCAGGGTGGGGCCCCAAATAAACTAACGAAAACACGAGGAATGCGTCAGTCCATGACTGAATTGAGTTTATGGCACGTTTTGATTTGTTGTTGTCCACCCAAAAAAATTGCTCCGTATTATTAACAGACAACAACATACCCGTACAATCCCCCTCTCCCCCACCCCCAACTTGTATCAAAAAGGTTGCCAAATTCCGCGTAGTCAGAATTTATGATTTTTGCGATAACTGCAAGTGGCAAATCAGCCCCTAGTGGGCTACACACTAGTTGAGCAGATCTCGGACTAGTCTGGCATTGAATGATATGGGGACAGAATTGACAACATTTAACGAATTCTCAACACCCGCTACTTGTCCTCCTACTGCTCCTCCACTCAAAAGACTTGCAGCCGAAACATTGTTATTGTTCCCGCCTGAACAATATGGCTTCAAGAAAATTGTCCATGACCAATTTTGTTTTAAAATTCATTGCGCGCTTCGCGTGAATTCTTTTAACATGTTTCAACATTATAATGGGTCTCAAACCACACCAAATATATGTGGGGGATGTTAAAAACGTCATACTGGACCATTTAAGTGTTGGAAATGCCAAATTTGTCGCGCTTTGCGCGCATTAGTTTCAATGTTTACTTATTCAAGCTTAACAAGACGGCTTCAGGAAAGTTTTCCATGAACATTATACTTTACTTCAAAAACTGAAATTTGTTTTGCGCTTTGAGCGCATTTTTTCTGCAGGTTTCAACATTATAATGGCTCTCGAACCACACCAAATATTCTAAATATTATGTGAAGGACGTTTAAAACGTCATACTGTACCGTTTTACTAGTGTTAAAAATCACATTTTTTGCACGCTTCTCGCGTATTAGTTCAAATGTTTCAACATTTAAGCTCAACAAGATGGCTTCAGATATTTTATCTGGACCATTTTAGTTCATCAACATGAATTGTTCTTATTATACAGGTCAACATTATAATGGATCTCGAACCACCCTAATTCTTCTTGCTTCAGAATGTTGAATCTTTGCCTTAAAAATGACAGGGGCTTCCTGGTTGTCTTTTGTTTTGTTTTCTTCTTACGACAGGATACGTGGTGGCGTCTTGATTCTGGTATACGTTCTTGGTCTACCGCTTGATTCTGTTGTTTACCTACCAACAAATATATGTAAGAAAATAATGTTAATCCGAAATATTTTCGATTTTTTGTTAATTTTTCATGAATGCACGCTTTAAGCAGGTGTCCCAAATGTGTCCACGAATTGAAAGCCTCGCATCAACAGATGCATAGTACAATAACAAATAGCAGATTTGCAATTTAAACGACTATACAAATCTAAATGTAGCAATCTTAATGGCAAAACAATTATTTGTGGTGAAAAATCCCCGACCGACCGCCGTACATCAACAGGGTTGTTTTGGTCGTCGCTTAAGCGCATTTCTGCTTCAAAATGGTAATTTGTCACCAGATGTTTCAAACAATCCAATGTGGAATATTTGTTTTGGTATTTGTAATGATTGTATCAAATTGGGTCCTAATCATTTGGACTCACCCTGTCTAGAAGTACGAATATTTGAACATGAGCACGAATCCCTTACAATGCTTACTTCCACCGCGTGCTAGAATAAGTCCCGCAAAGTGTCCCGTCTTCTGGTTGTTTGTAGTGTGTTTTCTTCTTATGACAATATTCGTGGTGGTGTCTTGATTCTGGTATACGTTCTTGGTCTAGCTGGATTCTGCTGTTTACCTACCAAAAAATATCTGCAAGAAAATAGTGTTAATCCGATATATTTTCAAATTTGTGTTAATTGTTCATGAATGCACGCCTTAAGCTGGTGTCCAAAATGTTTCAACAAATTGAAAGCGTCGCATCAACAGTTAAATAGAACAGAAAGATTTAGAACATTGCAAAATATATTGGAATATAAAATAAATGATACTTTATTCTTGAAATGTTAAATCAACTTTTCTTGTCTCATAATGTACGATATCTATATTTACATATGTGTATTATTATTTAACGTGATATTATAAGTTAAAACTTGTTGAGATGAAAATAAAGACTGCACTACCTCTATGAGGTTAAAAGAGAAAAAAACCCAGTTAAATTGTATAGTACAATTAAAAAGTAGCCGATTTGCAATTTAAACGACTATACATTAATTCTAAATTCAGCAATCTTAATGGTAAAACCATTAGGGTTTAATTTTTTCAACCATTTTTACCACCTGTCAAATCGGTTATCAAAAATCCCTAAGGTATCATTTAATTTATAAATTGTTTACTGCATTTCAAGGCATGTTCAACCAATTTGATAGAAAATGACGGTTCTATTGCTCAGTGCAGTTCACCACTAAAATGTGCAACTAAAATTGACGGCATTTTAGTTTAACTTCTTCACCATGGATTGCAATCATGTTAATGCACTCTGGAATCCTTGAAATCGCCCAAATTCAAGTGTGAATAAATAATTAACATTTTTAAATAGGTTTTGAAATCACACGTGATCAAAGGGATATATATCGCAAACCAGTTCAACCCATTTGACAGGAAATCAATACAGCCTTATGAAACAATATGAACCGTAAAACGTCTGCTCATTGATTTCGAATTGCTGTTAATATCAATTGTGAAAATGTGTGTATATTCTGTTGGTGTAACAACTCATTGGACGTTTGCATCATCATCTTAAATTATCTTAAATTTTACCAACTATTTAAATACCAACAATATAAAGGAGAAAGACAGGTGTCTAAAAAAGGTGAACTTGCCCCATCCCGGGGCAGGACAGGTCCACAGCCAATATATAATACAGCCAATCCAATACACATACATACCCAGCGATGGAAATACCCACATGACTTTCCATCCTGGGTAGACAGTCCCGGGGTGGACCAACCCTGGGTGGGTTCGTGGTTCGGAAGTCACGTAGAAATGATGGTCCCGTGCATCGGAAGAACTATCCCCGAGCGCGTTAAAGGTCACTCAGACTCCTTCGTAAAGAGTAGGGGATCATCCTGGATCTGTATCTGTACACACACATCGGTCATCCCTTTAATTTAGTGCGTTAGTCACTATTGGGTTTGTCCTGGCTCTTCAGCCTAATTGTTATAAACTATCAAACAGAGGTATGTCAGGGGGTATCACATGCAAGGACCTCATTTGGATAGTGGTTTTACATCGTTTGCATCATTTTGGACATCAGAAAACCGAGGTCCGTCCTCGGTTGTAGGTATGTCTACGGTTGGATGGTGTGTATTCAAACTAAGGTCCGCGATTGACGGTGACTACCTACGCCCTTTTATTATTAATAATAATAATAATATTTATTTCTTATATAGCGCAATTACATCCTATGAAAAGGCCGAAAAGCAGGCTATAACAGCAATCCAAACGCGATGATACAAACGCGTGCACGAGACGCTCGGTTGCATTAGGGTCAAGATGCTTGCATATCTGTCCGATTTTGTAAATGGCAAATGACTCAGATTTGGTGACGCTTTTGAGTTGCTTTTTCATATCAAGTCCGCTATCAAAGATGACGCCAAGATCACGGGCGGGACCCAGATGGATCAATGAGAGAATCCCCGAGTTTCAAGGGTGGAAATCGTGATATCTTAACAAATCGTGAGCTTATATGAATGACTTCTGTTTTGGAATCATTTAGCATAAGCTTGTTACCAACAGCCCATGATTTGACATCTTGAACGCATTTTTCAAGCCTACTTACACCCTGAGACCTATTTGATCGATCGAGAATATTGAGAACTTAAGATTTGATATTGGTCTGTAATTTTTCAGTTCTTCCCGATCAATACCAGGTTTTTTTCAGAAATGGAACTACCCGAGCAACTTTCAACTCAGGGGGCATTTGCCCTGTTGCCAATGATTTGTTGACTACGCGAGTAATACATTGAAGAATGACATCCAGAGAGTTCTTGAGCAATGCGGATGGAATTGGATCAAGAGGGCATGATTTCATAGCTGATGCGAGAATGGTTTTCCGTACCGTGTCTTCAGAAACCACGTTGAATGCACTAAACTCACTGTCACAGGTATCGCAGATGTCAAGGGAGATTTCGGGGCAAGTAGATTTATTCGCCAATTAACAAAACTTAATAAATTGTTATCAATTCTAATCTCGTGCTGGTTACGTATTCCCACCCCTTTTAAATATTGGCTTTGCCTGTTTCAATAGTTGCTTAACATTTCACCAAAAAAACGCGTGTAATGCTTTAGCTTTTTGCAAGTTTAACTATTTAATGGTGCTTTTATGGGATTTCTTTCTTTCTTTGTTTTTATTTGTTTACACACGGACAGTATATTCGTTGTATTCAATGGCTAAGTGTATAAGCTTAGCATAATTGGGTGGTGTTCGACTAAACACGCTGGTCTTTACCGTTTAAAACATTGTAATAACTGCTTGCCAACATAGTCTTCAATATAAAGCATTATTCATAGTTCATACAGTAACAAAATAGAAGTGTTAAGCATGATTATCTGCTTCAAACATTCACATATAATATACAGTTTCTGTGGACAGATCGGCATTTGTCTTGTATACAGAATACAGGCCTACACATGTTAGGGATATCCATTTAAAATACATGCGTTCCCCACGACACTACACTTTAAGGGTTAAAGAGCGAAAAACCACTCTAAAAGAGTGAAATATCACTCTTACAAAGAGCCAACTGAGTGACCAATCGTTTTGAGTGAAATTCACTCTTCCAAAAGATACACTGACCTATATAGAATCTGACCTTTTGACCCCTTTATAAGGTACAGCAGACACTCTAGGTGGTGAAAACTATCATTTCTGGAATCCTTGCAATCAGACGAACAATTTAAGATATTGTTTTTCAAAATCGGAGCAAGTTTAAATTTTGACCCCATATGCAAAGGTCAACGACCTTTTTCCGTTTAACCCGATAACTCGTTAACCAAACATCGAAAGTAGGGCAAACTATACTTTTTCAGAATCCTTGTGCTCAGCCAATTAGATTTTACGATATGATAAAAGCTCGCCTTCTAACCGCCTCTGATTAGGTGTGTTCATCCACGTGATAAATTTTCGATATCAAAGTACAAGAGATTATCTTTCATTTTAATTATGAAATGCTACCCTCACGCCAAACTGATTCCCAAAGGACCCCATTAATCACAAAATTGTTTTTTGTTTTTTCCGGAACTTACTTACATTACACAAAACGAGGAGTGATTTAGTGCTATGCGCTTATAACACACAATAAAAAAATAAAACCTTTTTTTGTTGGCATTTTTGTAAACACCAAGTAATATCAAGTTAAACTGTCAATATAGTTAATTTAAATACCACCTCTAACTAAAGTTATGTTACTTAACGCATCGATACTCAATTTCTAATGTTCGAATTTTGGGCACTTTAAGGCCATTTTGCAGAATTTCTATGTTTTTATAATCTCTTTCATTCATCATGAGATGTAAATGAGGCTATTTATGTTTCATATTATGTTAAAAGTATATGCGATGTTTTAAAAACCTAATGAACCATGAAACTGATTACGCAATCGTGCTCACCCTATATCAAACCTTAGATACAAATGTAAAAATTGTAGGTCCAAAATTGCCGAATTTTAGGGGTATGGGTGAAAAACGTTTCAATTTTGAAAAAATAATAGGCCTTAATTTTCTTTTTATCTGTCACGCATAATGTATCGTATGTCAGGTAAACTCACAATGTAATTGGTTTTGGGTTATATCTCTATAGGGAATTGCCCAGAGTACTGTTATTGACACTTTGATACTTTGAAAGCCCTATATTTGTCTTAATTTAGGCCCAAATTAAACCTGGTCACGCCCCGCCCCCCCCCCCCCCCCCCCCCCCACCCCACCGACATGATTTGATATCAATGACAAATTGGTTTAAAACCGTTTATTTAAACTTTATTTTTTAAGCCCCTGATTGATAAAACGAGCATAGATATGTAGGTCTATAATCGGATAACCATGGCGAGGGGGTCCATTATTGTGAGTAAAATCAAAAAAAATGAAATGTGTAGTAAAATGATGCTCTTCAACCGTTTTTGCTCCAAATTTGTAAACAAATTGGGTCGTGTTCATGATATTTATGTATGACATGGACAGAAATATGTTTTTCTTTGAAATTAAGATCAAATTACCTCTTTTATAGACTCAAAATCAACACTTAATAAACCGCCCATTGGATTACATGTAAATTAGGGCTAAAAGAGTCGCTATTTTGGGCCCTTAGTAACTCTTTTTGGAATGTCTCGTATGCTTTATTCTAACAAAAATAAATATTAAAATTTCATAAAATCGTCAAGAACAGATACCCTTTCCAATAAGGTTTAACGATATGATCATTTAAACAGCGCCACCCCTATTTTCAGCCCGGACGCTCGCCCTCTAACCGCCTCCGATTACGTGTGTTCATCCACATGATAAATTTTCGATACAATCGAAAAGCAATATTTTGCAATATCCTGATCAAAGTACAAGAGATTATCTTTCATTTTAATTATGAAATGCTACCCTCACGCCAAACTGATTCCCAAAGGACCCCATTAATCACGATTTTTTTTGTTGCCGGAACTTACTACCATTACACAAAACGAGGAGTGATTTAGTGCTGTGCGCCCTTATCAAAGCCAATGTATAAGAGCCAGAATTCGTATATATGTGCGCCCTCTTGTGAGTTTTAAAAGCTTTTTGGAGGCGGGGCAACGGCCTTCGCCTCCTCTATGGGTAGGTTTTGACATATGGGAAAAAAGGTTTACATGCTACAATAAATCCCTTATGTTTTACGTATGTCACACTACATAAAAACAGATCCTCTCTGTTGTAGCGCATTACTATCACCAATGAGTGCTACTGACCTTTTTCAACTAAACCTTGTTTTACTGTGGTTTAACGTGTGCTTACACAGGTTTTGTATGTATTGAGCTACATTTTGGAATATTTTAGGCGACATTTGTGATGTTGTCTGGCAACACTCCATATCTGATCAAATAACAGTTGTTTACACCAGGGAAGTGTCTATTTACACAGCTGCGGACTGTATAGGGCCAGCAATAATTACATCTTGATTGAGTGCCTAAGATAAAGTGCTTTAACACAATCAACGTTTTTTATTGTTTTAGGAAAGTTTAAAGACAAAATATGAAATTATAACGTGTCTTTATTGATAAAGTTTCTCGTTTGAACGGTGCAAATCGGTTGGGAATTAATAAAGTTACATGCAAAGGGTATATTTTGCAACGTTATTTGTTCACGATGTTGTCCCAAGTAAATATTGTTGTACGAACTCACTGTGTATCAAATATGCATTGGACTGTATTCAAATATTCATTTGAATTTAAAAAGTGATGGGTTTTTTGTGTTAATTAACACACACAAAATGAAGTTATATGAACATCTGTAATATGTACTTATTGTTACTGTTAAAATAATGCTTAAGGATGTATAAACAATAACATTTTTATATACAGAACTAAATAGAAATACGCAAATTTATTGGTTGTAGACAATCTTCAACAAAGCCACTTCACTTGACGTTCCGAGTTACAGATTGAAACAATCGTAATCAAAATCATATTTGTTAGACAACATTTCAACTGTTGTGCAACCAATCTGTTTTCAACCCTTAAAAACCATAAAAACACATATTTTCAAGTATAATGCTCATATAGATTCATAAAACTTATCTAGAATAATTATATTCACGATTTATGATCAGAAATGTAAATATGCAAGAAAATCTACTTTCTTTAAAAACAAAATATGCTTATAAGATCAATATACGAGGGGCATTCAATAAATACCCGCAACCATTGTTATTCTCCACACCTGAGTGATTCTGTGAAATCTAAGGGGGTACATTATAAAGTATGAACCATAATCTATCATTTAACACAATCTGGATTTACTGAATATTCATAATTACGTAATAGCATTAGCATAAAATAACCCATATTTGGACAGTGAAAAACATGCCACTTTGGCAGGAATTTTGAATTAGCTTGATAGTACGTGTATTGAAATGAGCAGAACTTTGTTCCGGATAAGTGTGCAAGTCTAACATTTTGCATCGGGAAACCAGAGACCATGTTTGACGAGGTCCTAAATGGAGAGGTTCTGTCAAAGACAACTTTTGTAAATACACTGCATCTTATCTTGGTCAATATTAGGCTTTGACAGTGAGCCCAAAAATGCCGAAAATCCAAAGAAATGAAAATGATAGTTATAGCAAACAATTGGGATTTCCTGAAATACCACAGCAAATGCAGGATTCGTTATAGTATAGATGACAGGATATCAATAAATACATCGAGATTTGTTGAACTTGGAATAAAAATATGCGCATGCGTAGAACGCACGGTGGTCAGAAAGCGCTCATAATGAGCAGAAATGTTAAACAATCACTGCAACCAACGTAACAGTTACAGATAAGGAACTGAATTTAAGAAAACAAGAACTGTGGTGAACTTCAATACATATACAAAGTTCAAAAATGTAAACATCTATTTGAAAATACAATTTAATTTAATGTTATGGTCAGTATAGTGAATTTACTCAAATTGGGTAAAAAGAGCTTCATTGTATTAAAATGTTCTCTGCAGAAAAAGGTTTCAGATATTGTCTTTGTAATCTCCCGTTTAAATCTATAACATGTAACAATGAGGAACAAGAGGTTTAAGCCAAATATTGCGGTTGGATACCTTGACCTTGACTGTTTATTCATTAAAGAATTTCTTTTAAGCTATGACAAGAAGATGACGTTTTAATGTTACATAATAAGTATTTTTCTTCCATAATTTGCATCTGAAAATAAATAATGTTGAGCACATAGTACTGGTCTATCACTGTTTCAAACGGGAACTTATTCCATGCATCGGTTCTTGAGATATTTTGAAAAAAGTAACTGTGCATTAAATTGCTTGCAAATATTCTCCGCCCTGATCATCTATTTTTCATGCAGTGTCCAGAGAGTATTGATTTTACGCATGTGCCATTACGTAATCCCACAAACGATATTGTTCATTCATGCATAGCGAGGAAAGATAAAGACCCATATTTCAAATTACCCTAATTCTATTTGGCATACAACGCGCATGAATGGAGAAAAACAATGGTTGCGGGTATTTATTGAACGCCCCTCGTACTATACCTTTAAGCATATCAGAAATAAAGTACCTTTTAAAGGCAAGCTACCACTTTGGGTTTCTAGCCATACCCAGTTCTCTTGGGGAATTGACAAAGTTACAATTTCTCCATTAGACTGTCAGTCACCAGGTAACAGGTTATGACCAATTTATCTGTGGTAAAATGCCAACGTGATAAACCAGCTCTAAGATGTAACATACTTGATTCCAAAAGCCTTAATGTTTTTACTCGTCAACATTGTCCTGACTTTGTATAGTATTGTCAACATTAGTTAGTGATTTCCATTCATGTTATATTGATAAATAAAACTTCTGACACAACCACTCTTTTTGTTGCCTATATCACACTCTGCTGTCTGTTTCTTTACATTTATACGACCGCCTCTTTTCCTTTTTAAAGGAATTTTTATTAGGGAAAGGCCTATACAATACTAGTCTTCTCCGTATACTTTTTTCATTTACTTGTCACTCTATGAAGAACACTCTCTGGCCTGTGACGCTATGGTGTATGTACCGATAGAGGGCTCACTCTCCGGGACCCTCCCCATCCTCTAATCTCATCCCGGGGAAAAAAGGTCTACTTACTTTGGATTTGACCTTTTTACCTCCGTATACTGTTACACTGCGCTCATTATGTATTCATTCCAAATCCGGGATGAATGTGTAATCAATCAAATTGTTCGTGTGAGGTTTTGCGGGGGATAAAATTGACCAATGGCAGACACCATAAATACGAAGTATCTTAAATACCGTCTTCCTCGAAATTTTAAATAATTCAAAATGGCGATTTTTTAGCAGTGGATAGCCGTCTTTTGGTCTACATTGTAGCTTTAGGAGTAAGCCTTGATATAGGTCCTTGCCCAAAATATTTTCATCAGAGATATAGCTACATTTCCGCATACTTGACTATTTCCTATCTTTCAATATCGCGTAGTAAAAACCCCGTCGGAACATGAACAGATACTTTTATCGATTTTGACAATAGATTATACACTTAATACGCAGCTACAGAAATAATATCTTCTCGTGTTTCTAAATGTGGCATTTTTATAAAAATTAGTTGTTTTGTTTTGTTTTTCTCGATTTGTACCATATTTCTTTATTCAATTAGGTCGTTTTTGGTGTGATTTTGAAGAAGAGGGTCTGTTTTTAATTACATCCGAATCCGAAATTTACAATGTGTCATGTAGAGGATATAGTCACTGTCATTTTTTGCCCGCATTTGAGATTCGAAATCCACCAAAAAATCATTAGTTTGTATGCTGTACAAAAATATCTTATTCCTTTTAAATAAATCGACCATAAATACCTGAAAAATTGTTGTATATATTTGATTAAATACAAATCTGTGTATAAGTTGTGCAGAGTGGTGGTTTGACACAATATTGGCAGGTACAGAGCGTGTTATTTGAAAAATTGAAATCCTGCAAAATAATAAATAATGAATAAGACAAAATTGCCTCATTATGGTTTGGAGAAAATTATACGGGAAACATGACATTGAATTTCAAGTGCCTAATGCTATGCAGGAAATTCAAGCAATTTCACGCCAGCGTGTTTGTTGCTGTTCGGTATGCATGCACGTGGCAATTTCATGATTGACCAATCTTCTTCTTCATCGTCAACAATTTCACGATCCACCAATCAGGACGCGCCGTCATTCTTTGTTTACTCCCTATATGTCTACTTTCACACACTGTCTACTAGTTTTACACCCTGTATATGGCGAGATGTTAAGCTATTTCGGGTATCATTTCTGTAGCAATTATTCGAAGCTATTTAGGATACTCTTAAATCTCACCGTGATGTTTTAGTTCTTTTTCAATCTGGAGCAATGATCTCACCGCGAGTTGAAATCTCACTGTTTTTGTTGTTAAACTCGATATGTGGCGCCCGTTATCAGTGAAACTCGACATAGCGAGTGAAACTCGACATATAGCGACGTGTAACTTGATACGGGCGAGTAAACTCGATGTGAAACTCGGCGTTAGTGAGAAATCTCAACATGGTTTTATCCGCTGGGTGCCATATTATCGAGTTGTTATCGAAGAACATCGGCAAGAAATATAAATTAGCTGTTATTTAGAAGAATGTTGACTGACTCTTATTCAAACTACGTACAGTGATGCCAACTAAACTGCGCCAATAAAGTATATAAACACTTACAAATGGTCAGATTTATCGGAACCTGAAATAGTGTGCCAACAAATAATTAATTAAATCGATTCACAGTTATCTTCTGCGCATTTTGACACCTCTTGTTTTGCGCTACGACGTTGTTTGGTGGATTTATGGGCACTTGAGTGGCTTAAGGTCGAATTCAAAAGTTGCAAAAGCCCCTATTCAAGCAACGAATAAGATCAGCATTATTTTTCCCGCCTTTTTTAAATGATTTGTATGTCGCGTGTTGGATAAATCGATTGCGATGAATATCAGCATTAATTTTTAATAACAAATCAAAAGGGTCAGAGATGGGAGGCAAAAATCAATAATTAATCAATCATTTAATGTCATGGTTAAGAGCAACTTTGCGTACCAATCAAAGAAAATCAAAAAATGTTGGCAGACTTCAATTTTTTTAATTTTTTTTTTTAATGTCAGGGTGCAGCATTGGTCAAAGTCTATAAAAATCCTAATTAGGTCACCGCTGGACCTTCGTTACCATAGCAACGGCCAAAATATCAAAATGACACGTTTTGGCCTATTTCAGCACTTTTATAAGGCTAAAATATTTCACACTTTTAAGATTCACCATATGTAGGGAAAGTAGAGGTAGAACTTGACAGTCACACCACATGATTTACAACACATAAGCTTTCTAGAAATGCAGTTCTCAAACAACCATCATGGCCTACTTGGGTTATACCATTGTTTGAAATAGGGGTGTTTTTTGTAAATATTTATTTCCTGAAATATAGCTATGTTCAACGAGCTGTAAACCCCAAAGTGGTGCTTTTTAAAAATTTATATTATCAATGTGGCTAGACTAGGTAGTACTTTACCTAAATAAAAAAAAAAGTTTCGGTAATTTTGACAGAGGCAAACAGTGTTGCCTGAAAGTTTGACATTTTCCCATAAAATAACAGTGTTTTTTGGGGGGAAATGAGCCCCTACGATTGTTTTAACAGGAAACCAAGCATCACAAAGTACCTTTAAACACTTATTCTCAAGCAATGACCCATTCTTAAGACTGTTCTGCAGCATATATTTTGTAGTAATATCCAAAATGGCCCCCAGAAGCCATCTTGGAATTTAGAAAATCACATAACTTCTGGACACATTAACCCAGAGACAAGATTGAGGTATCCCTTTTGACTAATTTTATGACTAGGAATCTAATATGGTGGTTATTTTATGATTTGGAGGCTGTATTCAGCATGAAATACAAGATGGCTGCCAGCGGCCATCTTGGAATTGATAAAATCACATAACATTTGAACATCTTAACCAGGACACGTTTTTTAGGTGTCTGTTTTGACTAACGCTATGCCTTGGAATCCTATATACAGTAGTTATTTTATTATTCTGAAACATAATGTAGATGTTGCTCTCATCTTATTTATATGAAATTATTCTAAAACCTACTAGTATTTAATGACATGTATGGGTTAATACTCATTATGAAAGATTCAAGTTGGCTACTTGACGACTATTTTAGAAATGTTATGATGTTCTTACATATGATAAAGGGGCATTTCTTCAATAATTCCACAATGCTGAATACATTCCAGAGGCAAGTTTTTCAATCATTTTCAGTATAAAAGCCCCAAAAGCATGGGTGGATTTCAGTTACAAAATCCTGTACTGTTGCTGACCACGAATAATTGTTGCAAATGTTAAGGACAAATAAAAAGTATGATAAAACACGGTAGCTGCTTTAATTAACAAATTTTACTTTACAAATTTTAGTTTTTAACGATAAAAAACTTTAGAAGAATGCAATACAATGCATCACTCTAGTTTCGTTTTTGGTCTTTAACCCTTACCCCGGCGGAGATATTTTGGTGTGGATCAGGAGGAGGGGGAACATTGAGGGATTTTGAACAAACAAACCACCGCGGTCCGACTCTGATTCGATCCGCGGACCTTCTGCACGCCCCACGCGCGCTCCTAACTGAGCTAACACACAAGAGCTTACGATATAGGCCTACATGATATAAATGGCACATGAAATTCGCCAGTTACGCTCGATACTGTTACAATTCTTCCAGATATATCGAGCGATACTGGAACGTGTTTATGGTACGTCACACGCTACAGTATTGAAGTATGCGCTTGGGGAGAGGATTTTGCGTAATAATTCGTAGTATTTAGGACTGTTAGGGTTAAGAATATATATATAGTGTTTCAACCATCCAGAACATTGGTGTGTGTGCCAAATTAAACCAACGTTGCATAAAAAATGTGGTGATCTTCTACTGGTTCACGTAGTGATCCTCATTAATATCGATAATGATCCCAAAGTACATTCCCTCGTCTTGTGATACTGAATAAGGATCGCATTCTGTCAGTGTTGGTATATTGAAAGCCAAACCATACTGACCAATTACAGTTTGCATCCACCCATCTTCTTTATAAGAAAGTGTGTGGTAGAATACTTAAAATAGCTACTATGTTTTAATAATAGTATAACAAGCATTTAAAAAGCGCTCTACAAAGAACACAATACAGCGCTTAACAATATCAAACAACATTATATACAAGAAAAATGCAAAGAAAATAATATACACAAGTCATGCAAAGATAAAAAAATCAGTACTTGGGAAACAAATTCGTTTTTAACCGGCGTTTGAAGATACAGACGGACGGGCCTCTCTGATGCTGACCGGGAGCTGATTCCAAAGTCGGGGCCACATAATAATGATAATAATAAACAGGCATTTAAAAGACGCATTTCAAACCGTAAGGAAACTCAATGCGCCGCACAAAGATAAAATCAATAAATTAAAAATTAAAAATTAAGAAAACGCACAACCTTTACAACCATAAAATACCATAACAAATTAACAAACTATATAAATGAGTAAAAGGCAAAACACAATTGAAGCGCAAAAGTCAATATAGATACAGATTTGACAAATTACGATCTAGTGAAAAGACATGAACGGAATTATCACCAGCTTGATGTTTAAATAGAGGCACAACAATCCTGGTAGCATCAGAAGAGGGGCGAATTCGGGGTCTGCTATCTTCATTTAACACACATGATTTTTCTTTCTGTTTTGCCTTGCTACATTTTAAACTTGCCAAGACAATTCAAGTTTGCTAGCAACAGCTGACTTCTGTAACTTGAATCCGCCCATGGATGCTTTTATACTAAACATGATCTCAAAATGATTGACACCCGTTTGCCTCTGTAATGGATTTCTCATAGTCCATTATGATACCCTTTCATCATCACTAAGTTAGTTTGGCTCAAAAGAAATGCACCATAAATGTTCTAAAATGGTTGTTGGTGGCTTTCTTTGATATCCATGCTGCGAATAATTAACTCTTACAGGGAATCCTAGACAGATTATTTCATGAACATTACATTATTCAAGAGCAACATCTATTGTGTTTCTAGGTTGAATGGTTCGGCCGATATGGTCCCACACCACCAAATAAGTACCCTATTGCTTTGTGTGGTTTAGAGGTCAAGTTCGTGTTAATTTGTCTCACCTTAAAGAGCTAACTGGTTCATTCAAATCATTGTTTTTGTTGAAGATCAAGATGTCTTCTGCTTAAAAACAATCCCTTTTGTGGGGGTTAACCGGCATTTTCCCCCGCTACAGGCCAATTATATCTATCTTAGGTACGATAGGCTGATTCTAAGATCCGAGATTTTTTTTGCTCTAAATTGGTGGAAACAGTGACATCATGTAAAATAATAAAATTCATGAACAAGCTAGAGATTTCGGGCCTAATATGGAAGAAATAACCTACAAATGCCAAATTATGAAACATTAAGGTACATTTACAGCAATGTTTACCTTTTCTAGGATGTTAAATTTAGACTTATGGTGGGGTCTTTCTTGATTTCAAACACTGCCGGATTTTGCCAGAACGCAAAATATGATTTGGTGGTGTGCACTCATATGAAAATCTAGATATACAAGTGTCAGTCTTCTTGGAATTATAATGTTGAAGGCATACCATAATAATACAATAATCACTGTTTTGGATTCCAGGGCATAAAGTTAGTCAAAAAAGACACAGAAATTATAGAATTTCATCAATTCCAACGATGGCTGCCAGCAGCCATCTTGGATTTCATGCTGAATTATAAAAATTATAAACTATCCACCGTAATAGATTCATAGGCATAATTAACATACACATATCATTATATCAATCATGTCTCCAGGTTTATGTCTAGAAGTCATAACATTTTCTACATTTCAAAATGGCCTCTGGCGGCCATTTTGGATATTGCTGTATCCCAGCTGTCTGCAGTTGCCCAAACTTTTGCGAGGGGAATAGGAGCTAATTTTGTTTCTAAATACCCTATAGTATCAAAACCCACCCTTAACGTACCTTTGCTTTCCCTGGATCACTGAATATGACCCTACTAATGGTTATGAGCAACAGCTTCATTGAGGGCGTTTAATCTGCAACGCTGTTGTTTAAATACTATCAAATCATGTCCAACTTAATGCTGAATTGATACAAATATCATTTGAATGCATATCAATCCTTATCAGAATTTTCTATGAAAGTAAATCCTGAAAATCCCTATTTTTCACAATGAATTAAATGTCAATAAACCGAAAAAGTGCAAAGTTCCTGGCAACACTGCTCTCCGGTACAACAATTACCGAAACTTTTTTTTCTTGAAACATGTAGACCAACATCCTGTCTATTGACCCTGAACAGGCTAATTTAAAAAAAGCACCACTTTAGGGGTTATTTCATTTTTACAACCTTCACTTTTTGCAAAATTAAAATTAATCAAAACACCCCTATTCTACAAAATGGTTTAACCCACATTGAAAAATTGAAAGTTAATGTTGACATCATTTTTGGAAAGGACAAGGATGGCTACTTCCCTGTATAAAAGAAGGGGACTGTAATGCATGTTCTTCATACAGAAATATGACCTAATACTTACGCTTTTTTAAAGTTGTGAAATGGGTAAAATAGTGAAAATTGGGTAATTTCATATATTGGCCGTTGCCATGACAACCAAAGGTATATTGGTAATTTTTTCACCAAATATATACATGTTGACCAAAGGTCTAAACATTTGCAAAGTATAAAGGAAATTGATATTTTAAAGTCTGCCACCACTTCTTTGATTTTTACACACAAGGTCTCTTAAGAAAACAGAACAAATTAGTGTCTTCTTTTGTCTTGATTTTATCTGTGTGTGATGCTTGTGTAAGTTCCCTTCTGGAATTGGAGTGAATAGGAGCTTTTGCAACTTTTGAATTCGACCTTAAGCCACTCAACTGCCCATAAATCCGCCAAACAACATCGTAGCGCAACAAAAGCGGTGTCAAAAAGCGCAGAAGATAATCGAATCGAATCGAATTGATTAATTATTTTTTTAAATACTATTTTAGGTTTCGATAAATCTGACCATTCGTAAGTGTTTAGATACTTTATTGGCGCAGTTTATAATTACTCCCAACATTTCTGCATTGAGCGGCCTTTCGTTTTCAAGACTGATTGATACCCAGTAATAAAACATTTCCCGTTCGCTGTATATTGGTGTGCCATCAACACTATCATATCAACGCTATACGATCTATGGCAGACGGTAGAGGGCGATGTATGAAAAAAATAAAGAAATGCATTGCAATTCTAAAAAATAAAGAATTACATTACAGTTCTGGAAAATAAAGAAATACATAAGCTCCGATTTTTTTTCAAAAGGTATGTTTGGACTCATACCTTCCACGATTTTCCATACCTTTTTTCAATATAAAGAAATACAAAAGAACTCTGACGGTAGAGGGCGATATATTGAAAAACAAAGAAATACATTGCAAATTTGAAGACAAAAAACCAAAAAACACATTAGCAACGACATTTTTTTCAAAAGGTGGCTTTTGACTCACACCTACCACGAATTTCATACCTTTTCTCAAAATAAAGCAATACAAAAGAAGTATTGACGGTAGAGGGCGATATATTGAAAAACAAAGAAATACTTTGCCAATTTCAAAAATAAAGAAATACATAAGCTTTTCTAAATGTAGGTTTTGACTCATACCTACCACGATTTTCATACCTTTTTCTCAAAATAAAGAATTCTTGACGGTAGAGGGCGATATATTAAAAAACAAAGAAATACATTGCAAATTTAAAAATAAAGATAAAGCTCCGAATTGTTTTCAAAATGTAGGTTTGGACTCATACCTACCACGATTTTCATACCTTTTCTTAAAGTAAAGAAATACAAAAGAACTCTGACGGTAGAGGGCGATATATTGAAAAACAAAGAAATACATTGCAAATTTGAAAAATAAAGAAATACATAAGCTCCGATATTTTTTTCAAAATGTAGGTTTTGACTCATACCTACCACGATTTTCATACCTTTTTTCAAAATAAAGAAATACTAAAGAACTCTTGTCGGTAGAGGGCGATATATTAAAAAACAAAGAAATATATTGAAAATTTCAAAAATAAAGATATATATAATTTTGTTCAAAAGGTAGGTTTTGACTCATACCTAGCTACGATTTTCATACCTTTTCTCAAAATAAAGAAATACGTTACAATTATGAAAAATAAAGAAATACATTAAATCCGACATTTTTTCAAGAGGTAGGTTTTGACTCCTACCTACCACGACTTTCATACCTTTTTTTCGAAATAAATAAATGCAAAAGAACTCTGGCGATAGAGGGCGATATATTTAAAAACAAAGAAATACATTGCAAATTTCAAAAATAAAGAAATACATAAGCTCCGACTTTTTTTTCTCCAAAAGGTAGGTTTTGACTGATACCTACCACGATTTTCATACCTTTTCTCAAAATAAATAAATAAATTACAATTCTGAAAAATAAAAAATTACATAAACTCCGACATTTTTTCAAAATGTTGCTTTTGACTCATGCCTACCACGATTTTCATACCTTTTTTCAAAATAAAGAAATAAAAAAGAACTCTGACGGTAGAGGGCGTTATATTGAAAAACAAAGAAATACATTGCAAATTTGAAAAATAAAGAAATACATGAGCTCCGATATTTTTTTCAAAATGTAGGTTTTGACTCATACCTACCACGATTTGTATACCGTTTCTCAAAATAAATAAATATTAAAAAACTCTTGACGGTAGAGGGCGATATATTGAAAAACAAAGAAATACTTTGCCAATTTCAAAAATAAAGAAATACATAAGCTCCGATTTTTTTTCTAAATGTAGGTTTTGACTCATACCTACCACGATTTTCATACCTTTTTCTCAAAATAAAGAATTCTTGACGGTAGAGGGCGATATATTAAAAAACAAAGAAATACATTGCAAATTTAAAAATAAAGAAATGCATAATTTTGTTCAAAATATAGGTTTTGCCTAATACCTACCACGATTTTCATACCTTTTCTCAAAATAAAGAAATACATTACAATTCTGAAAAATAAAGAACTACATAAACTCTGACATTTTTTCAAAAGGTAGGTTTGACTCATACCTAGCACGATTTTCATACCTTTTTTCAAAATAAAGAAATACAAAAGAACTCTGACGGTAGAGGGCGATATATTGAAAAACAAAGAAATACATTGCAAATTTCAAAAATTAAGAAATACATAAGCTCCGACTTTTTTCCAAAAGGTAGGTTTTGACTCATACCTACCACGAGTTTCATACCTTTTCTCAAAATAAAGAAATACATTACAATTCTGAAATAAATTTCAAAAATTAAGAAATACATAAGCTCCGACTTTTTTCCAAAAGGAGGTTTTGACTCAAACCTACTACGATTTTCATACCTTTTCTCGAACAAAAAAGAAATACAAAAGAATTCTGACGGTAGAGGGCGTTATTTTAAAAAACAAAGAAATACATTGCAAATTTCAATGAATAAAGAAATACATAATTTTGTTCAAAAGATAGGTTTTGACTCATACCTACCACGATTTTCATACCTTTCCTTAAAATAAGAAAAATGCAAAAGAACTCTGACGGTAGAGGGCGATATATTGAAAAACAAAGAAATACATTGCAAATTTCAACAACAAAAAATACATAAGCTCCGACTTTTTTCCAAGAGGTAGGTTTTGACTCTTACCTATCACGATTTTCATACATTTTTTTCAAATTAAAGAAATACATTACAATTCTAAAAAATAAAGAACTGCACAAACCCTGACATTTTTTCAAAAGGTAGATTTTGACTCATACCTACCACGATTTTCATACCGTTTCTCAAAATGAATATATACTAAAGAACTCTTGACGGTAGAGGGCGATATATTGAAAAACAAAGAAATACTTTGCAAATTTCAAAAATAAAGAAATACATAAGCTCCGATTTTTTTTCTAAATGTAGGTTTTGACTCATACCTACCACGATTTTCATACCTTTTTCTCAAAATAAAGAAATACTAAAGAACTCTTGACGGTAGAGGGCGAGATATTGAAAAACAAAGAAATACATTGCACATTTTAAAATAAAGAAATACATAAGCTCCGATTTTTTTTCTAAATGTAGGTTTTGACTCATACCTACCACGATTTTCATACCTTTTTCTCAAAATAAAGAAATGCAAAAGAGCTCTGACGGTAGAGGGCGATATATTGAAAAGCAAAGAAATACATTGCAAATTTCAAAAATAAAGAAATACATAAGCTCCGATATTTTTTCAAAATGTATTTTTTTATTCATACCTACCACGATTTTCATACCTTTTCTCAAAATGAATAAATACTAAAGAACTCTTGACGGTAGAGGGCCATATAATTGAAAAACAAAGAAATACTTTGCAAATTTCAAAAATAATAGTAGGGACTGCTCAGGAATATATATAGCTACAAGACAAACTGAAGTCAATCGAATAACTATAAACACCGCAACATGCAGACGCAACACCTTGAGCAAATCATGATTGGGGGATAGCCTACATGGCGAGCCTGGATGAAAATAGTGAAATGTTACGATGCAAAGTATAGTGGTGATACTTTGGGTTTATTGGTTGATACAATTGAGTGCTATAGTGAAATAGATTTATTCCGTAAACATGTAGGCCTAAACTCTAGTTAATTGGAAGAAATCGGTGTTTCAACTTGATAGTTAAGCCAATAAAACTAGAGTAATATATGATCAAATGAATATGAAATAGTATTCACGTTTTACAGATAAAATCTTATAGCAAAGGGCGATACTATAGTTTCGCGTGGCGGATGAATGCCTACGCTCTTCAGTCGCTACCATTTGGTAAGGGGGCAAAGAACATTTGTGTAAGTTAAGCAAAGTCGTTGTTTGACAGATCAAGCAAGCGGAAATGAAAAACCTAAACAGGCAGTATTATCAATACTGTCTAACAGTTTTAGGTGAAAGGCCTAACAAGTTAAAAATCAACATTTATGTTGGTCTAATTGATATTAGACAGCTAGCGATCTGTTCGGACGTCTTTACTGTGTGAAGGCCAAACCTACACTAAATGATGCTCTAGTAAACTATACCATGCATGTTATATGGATCTGTACAGTAGTAGTGCACGTTATGTGCATGTGACTAGCCATTTGCTAGTCTAGAAAAACATTGTGTGCTCAATTGGCTATTATTAAGGCGGTTCGATTCATCTAGTGCGTGGGAAAGTCACTGGGAAAAAAACTTGGACTGTTTGAAACTCGTCCGACTTTGGCTGAATGACATTAGTAATCAATAGATCAACCACTTCTCGGTGGAAGCCGTTAGTTTCAAAGGCGGGCTGCAATAAACAGCGGTTACTATTGGCGACTGTATACACGTTTTGGTAAACGTGAGCCACAAGTATTAAATTATTTTGGCAAAAAAGAGAGTGACAAAAAAACTTCGATGAGTTTTTAAAAAAACTTTGATAAGTTTTACTTTAGTTGAATCATTAACAAACCGACATTAATAGAAGTATTTAGGATAATTTGAGCGTCCATTGGCTTTTGAATAGTTAACCGCGTGTGATCTAGCACGTGCAATTGTAAAAATGGATACAAACGTGGTAGTCTGCGCGGCGAGATATAAGCCAATGCCCAATGAAATATAGAAGTGTAAATTACATGGGTGGTACCATGTTTTAAAGTACAGATAAATAAACATTGTGGTGCCAAAAACACTTCGTTATGAAGTAGGGCATGATATAGAATATAAATGAAAACCAAAAACCAAAATATTGTGTATTAAGAAATACATAAGCTCCGATATTTTTTCAAAATGTAATTTTTGACTCTTACCTACCACGATTTTCATACCTTTTCTCAAAATGAATAAATACTAAAGAACTCTTGACGGTAGAGGGAAAAACAAAGAAATACATTGCAAATTTCAACACAAAAAAATACATAATTTTGTTCAAAAGGTAGATATTGACTCATACCTGCCACGATTTTCATACCTTTTTCTTAAAAAATAAGAAATACTAAAGAACTCTTAACGGTAGAGGGCGATATATTGAAAAATAAAAAAATACTTTGCAAATTTCATAATAAAGAAATACATAAGCTCCGAATTTTTTCTTCAAAAGGTAAGTTTTGACTCATACCTAGCACGATTTTCATACCTTTTCTCAAAATAAAGAAATCCATTACAATTCTGAAAAATAAAGATCTACATAAACTCCGACATTTTTTCAAAAGGTAGGTTTGACTCATACCCACCACGATTTTCATACCTTTTTGCAAAATAAAGAAATACAAAAGAACTCTGACGGTTGAGGGCGTTATATTGAAAAACAAAGAAATACATTGCAAATTTCAAAAATTAAGAAATACATAAGCTCCGACTTTTTTTCCAAAAGGAAGGTTTTGACTCACACCTACCACGAGTTTCATACCTTTTCTCAAAATAAAGAAATACATTACAATTCTGAAAAATAACTAACTACATAAACCCCGACTTTTTTTCAAAAGGTAGGTTTTGACTCAAACCTACCACGATTTTCATTTCTTTTCTCAAACAAAAAAGAAATACAAAAGAATTCTGACGGTAGAGGGCGTTATTTTGAAAAACAAAGAAATACATTGCAAATTTCAATAAATAAAGAAATACATAATTTTGTTCAAAAGATAAGTTTTGAATCATACCTACCACGATTTTCATACCTTTCCTTAAAATGAAGAAATGCAAAAGAACTCTGACGGTAGAGGGCGATATATTGAAAAACAAAGAAATACATTGCAAATTTCAAAAATAAAGAAATTCATAAGCTCCGGTTTTTTTTCAAAAGGTAGTTTTTGACTCGTACCTACCACGATTTTCATAATTTGTTTTCGAAATTAAAAAAATGCAAAAGAACTCTGACGGTAAAGGGCGATATATTGAAAAACAAAGAAATACATTGCAAATTTCAAAAATTAAGAAATACATAAGCTCCGACTTTTTTCCAAAAGGTAGGTTTTGACTCATACCTACCACGAGTTTCATACCTTTTCTCAAAATAAAGAAATACATTACAATTCTGAAAAATAAATAACTACATAAACTCCGACTTTTTTTTCAAAAGGTAGGTTTTGACTCAAACCTATTACGATTTTCATACCTTTTCTCAAACAAAAAAGAAATACAAAAGAATTCTGACGGTAGATGGCGTTATTTTAAAAAACAAAGAAATACATTGCAAATTTCGATGAATAAAGAAATACATAATTTTGTTCAAAAGATAGGTTTTGACTCATACCTACCACAATTTTCATACCTTTCCTTAAAATAAAGAAATGCAAAAGAACTCTGACGGTAGAGGGCGATATATTGAAAAACGAAGAAATACATTGCAAATTTCAAAAATAAAGAAATACATAAGCTCCGATATTTTTTTCAAAATGTATTTTTTGACTCTTACCTACCACGATTTTCATACCTTTTCTCAAAATGAATAAATACTAAAGAACTCTTGACGGTAGAGGGAAAAACAAAGAAATACATTGCAAATTTCAACACAAAAAAATACATAATTTTGTTCAAAAGGTAGATATTGACTCATACCTACTACGATTTTCATGCCTTTTTCTTAAAAAATAAGAAATACTAAAGAACTCTTAACGGTAGAGGGCGATATATTGAAAAATAAAAAAATACTTTGCAAATTTCATAATAAAGAAATACATAAGCTCCGAATTCTGTCTTCAAAAGGTAAGTTTTGACTCATACCTAGCACGATTTTCATACCTTTTCTCAAAATAAAGAAATACATTACAATTCTGAAAAATAAAGAACTACATAAGCTCCGACATTTTTTCAAAAGGTAGGTTTTGACTCATACCTACCACGATTTTCATACCGTTTCTCAAAATGAATAAATACTAAAGAACTCTTGACGGTAGAGGGCGATATATTGAAAAAACAAAGAAATACTTTGCAAATTTTAAAAATAAAGAAATACATAAGCTCCGATTTTTTTTCTAAATGTAGGTTTTGACTCATACCTACCACGATTTTCATACCTTTTTCTCAAAATAAAGAAATACTAAAGAGCTCTTGACGGTAGAGGGCGATATATTGAAAAACAAAGAAATGCATTGCAAATTTAAAAATAAAGAAATACATAATTTTGTTCAAAAGGTAGGTTTTGCCTCATAACTACCACGATTTTCATACCTTTTCTCAAAATGAATAAATATTAAAGAACTCTTGAAGGTAGAGGGCGATATATTGAAAAACAAAGAAATACTTTGCAAATTTCAAAAATAAAGAAATACATAAGCTCCGATTTTTTTCTCTAATTGTAGGTTTCGACTCATACCTACCACGATTTTCATATCTTTTTTTCGAAATAAAGAAATGCAAAAGAACTCTGACGGTAGAGGGCGATATATTGTAAAAAAAGAAATACATTGCAAATTTGAAAAATAAAGAAATACATAAGCTCCGATATTTTTTTCAATATGTAGGTTTTGACTCATACCTACCACGATTTTCATATCTTTTCGAAATAAAGAAATCGCCATTACCACCGGAGCATGGCATTACCTGAATGGTTGCGTAACTCGAAAAGGATGAGGCCTTTTTCAATTCTTTTTATTTCATGGTTCTGGGGGTTGGTTAACCCTCTGCCTGAAAATGGTCATTGGGTTAAAGTAAATTTATTACCAAGATATCAGCTTCTTAAATATTTTAACAACAAACTAATATGGATGAAGTTAAGAGATAAACGGAACATTGCTGAATTCTTGAAAAAAACACCTTTTTTTTGTTATAATTCTATTTTCAAAATGGCAACATGTTCATTGAAGTTAAATAATGAAAAATGAATTGTCTTTTATTGAATTCCAATTCGCTAAATATCGTCGAGCACGAAATTGAATAAGCACCACTACACACGCAGCACACAGATAATCGCGCACGAAATTTTCACGCTCATGGTTGTGCGCGCTTCCTTAATGCAATTACAAACCTGACTATACGCTTATTGCACGGTAGGATGGCGCACATATTGAAAGCGAGGCGCTCCCCTCACCATGCCCACGCCACACTGTGTCAGTGGTTTCACGCAGGTTTGCGCATCGCGTGACGCGGTTGGGCGCAATGTGTATGTATTATTATGCTGTATACATCTTTGTATTAACTTTGAATGTATTTATTAATTAATTTTTAATTTTTAATCATTCATTCATTCATTCATTTATATAATTAGGCATATGTGTTTATTCATTTTTTAATTATGTATTCGTTTATTTCAATAGTTTTTGATTTCATGCTTAATAATTAATTAATTAATTAATTTGATTGATTGGTTGGTTGACTGATTGTTTGAAATTATATCTTTGTAATCGTCCATCGGGCAAATCAAAAATTATCATTTAGTTACAGCATAAACTGTTATGCTTTAACTTCCTCTTGGTTCCGGTCAGTGTTGGAGACGTATGGAACTAATCAATACCGACATACTGATTATAAGCTCTTTTTATTGCAAACAGTTTTGCTCAATTATTGAGAATAAACTTAATAAGTCAAACAATACAAGACCATCTTTACAAATAACCAGAAAAATCACTTTCATATCACTCTCTGTATTTCCCGATACCGCCCCCCCCCCCCCCCCCCCCCCCCCAATTGAATGTCGAGCATCAATTATCCATGAATTTGGGTTCCCACGATTATTAACTACAGTACCATCATTAAGTGTGTGTCTTTCCATTCAAAGCTTGTTTCCGGTAGTTATCTTTTTGATTGAGCCGGATATCTGCCAGTTTCTGTACCTGTAAGCAAAAAAAGGTGAAGCAAGGGGGGGTTCAGGGGGTCAGAAAAATACCGTACGTTACACTTAACTCAAATAATGTATGATCAGAGTATAGTTTTAACATACTTAAAACCAAAATGGCCGCCAAATTATTTGCCCAAAATGGTCAAAAGTGGTCAAAATTCAATAAAATAGCATAATATCAACCAAGATGAGATGTACCTGTTAGACCCCTAGTAACTCATATCCAGTTTTTTTTGCTTTGTTCACAATACTAAATGGCTGCCAAAATAGCAACCCAAAATGAATGCAAACATTGTCAAATTCAATAAAATATGATAATATCAACCTAAATTGTATGATATCTAGTATTTTTGCATTGTTAACATACTTAAAAATCAAAAATGGCCCCCAAAATGGGTCCCAAAATGACTGCACAAATTGTCGGAATTCCATAAAATGGGATAATATCAACCAAAATAAATGATGAAAATATAGTTGTAACATTGGGATGTATGTATTAGACCATATCCAGCATATTTGCATTGTAATAACATACTTAAAATCCAAGAGGGCCACCACAATGACGGCTGTTAATGTAAAAATAGTATACAAGAGTGTATGATAACTCAAAATAGATATTGTAAGAGTGTATAATTACATCACATTCACCAAATAGTATGTTTTCTAAACTGCTAAGTTATTGATATAAGATATAAGGCCCACCTCTGTGTCAATTTTGATTCTGTATCACTTTCCAAAATGGCTGTCAGAATGGTTAAGTTGAGGTTAAATGACCTAAAACAATTGTTTTGTATTGTAAATGACCATACTATGTAATACCAATACCCCCAAATCGAATGGGACAGCATTCAATATTATGTCTATGATACAGCCTCGGAGCTGTAAATCTAGTTTGAGTATTTTTAGTTTGAGTAGTTTGAAAATATCCAAGATGGCGGCAAAAGGTTAAATAACTGAAAAACAGTATTAGTTTATTGTTAGTGTTTAATATTTTATCTATATATTTTAATCCACCCAGTAAACGTAACTGTATGTGACAAGGTATGATTGAATGGTATAGACTTCATTTTGACCATATTTTGGACAATTGGTGGCCACCTGTGGTAAGTATTTTGACCAATTGGAGGTAATTTTATTGACCATTTGGAGTCTATACCATTCAATCATACCTTGTCACATAATACAATACGTTTACTGGGTTGCTTTATCATAGACATGTAGTGAATGCTGTCCTATTTGTTGGTATTGGTAGTACATGTACATAGTATGGTCATTTACAATACATTCATCATCATACATTTAGGTTCAACTTGATATTATCCCATTTTATGAAATTTGACAATTTTGCAGCAACTTTGGGACCCATTTTGGGGGTCATTTTGGTAGCCATTTTAGAAAAAATACTGAATATGAGCTACTAGGGGTATGACACATACATCCCATCGTTGGAAGTATGTTCATCATACATTTCGGTTGATATAGGCTATTTTATGGAAATTTGACCACTTTTGACCATTTTGGGCAATTCATTTGGCGGCCATTTTGGTTTTAAGTATGTTAACAAAGCAAAAATACTAGATAGAGTTTCGAGTGGTCTAACACATACATCCCATTGTTTAAAATATACTCTGATCATACATTATTTGAGTTTAAGTGTAACATACGGTAATTTTCTGATTTGTTTGGGACCCTTAAGGGGTCACACCACTAAATAGAGCTCCATGGGGATATGTACAATGATTTGTCGTGACCAGCATTGTCTGAAATAATTGGATACCCTTCCTACTCCCTCACACGACTTTTACGTAAATGTGTGACGCGTACACTGAAAACATTTATTGGTTAATGACATGCTGTACTAAGAATTGGTAGTAAAATGATTAGTTCAGAGAGTACACTAATCTTTAATTGTTATCGGTAATTGTTGGATTTTGATAATTATTTTCTTTTTGTATAGCATATGTCCAAATTGGTGCAGCTATTCAAACTAATCTACTAATCTAAAAGTGTTCACTGGAACTAATTAAGCGCGACTCGGTAAACCAAGTTTAGCTTTACGTATGCGTATAACCAACCGAACTGAAATACAAACACTATACGCGACTAAAATATGTTCGTAGAAGTTGTTGGCGACTAATTTGTCAACTAACCTTTTAGCGCCGCGATGCTGTGTTCGAAAACAGAAGGTTGCAGCCGCCATTGTATGCAGTGCACGTGAAGCGAGCGTTTAACTCCCGATTACCGAGCGAAGAAAATGGCTCAAAGGTACGTAAAATGATGTAAAATGTATGTAAAAACATTTGTTTTTAAAGAATATAAATTTGTAGATGTTTCTGGACAGTTCAAATCTTGTGACAGAAGTTTGTGCGACGTGTAATATGTGCAGTTTTAATTCATGAATTTACGTACCGACCACAACATAATTCCCAGTTCATTGCATATCGTGAGGTAGTGTTGTTCACGCTGTGTCATTCGAATTTTGCTGGCCGTTAGCGGAATTATTGGAGAAAATGACAGGCATGGATGAAAAATGCTACATAGTATTTTGTTTTAAATTGCGTGATTTGACATACATTTTACATTATTTTGCGTACCTTTGAGCCATTTTCTTCGCTCGGTATTCGGGAGTGAAACGCTTGCTTCACGTGCACTGAACAAAATTAGTAGACCATGGTTCACTAATTGATAAAATTAGTAGACCATCTTACATAGTTCAACTGAATGAACAAAGCAAAAGTAGTAGAAATGGACATTGTTTTTACTAATTTAGTATATACACCTATAAAACAAGTAGAGACACATAACAAATAAGTGGAGCACATTATTAGAACACAGCCTACTAATTTAAAAGTTAGTTAAAGAATACTTAAACTAATCTTTAGTTGGTAGAAACAGACATCGTTTTTACTAACTTCTTTTAGTACAGATAACTAACAAACAAATGTTTTTAGTGTAACAATATGTAAAATAAGTTGTTTTTCCATTCACTGGCAATTTTATGTTGCCATGTGTTTTCTTTATTGGACTAACGACTTAATTGGGTACATCTAATTGTACATACTTTTTTAAATAATCCCTGAACACATCATCGGTAAATAAACAACTGTTCATGATATCATAAATACTGATAATATTAAAAAAGAAAGAAGAGAAAACCCGGGAACAACACATTATTATAGGCCCATAACATTGGCATTTCATGGACAGATATTCCCGTTTCTGTTTTTATGTCAGTCATCAATGTTAAGTTACTGAAGTTGCCAGTTGATTCTTTTCACGCCCATCGAGTGTAATAAATCCTATGTCAATTGTACAGCGTGCGCGGGCTGACAATTAGCACGAAAATAGCATCATGTCACGTCACAGGGGGACGGGGGAGGACAGTCAAGTCAAATGCATAATCAACTAGATCTTGCTCTGGTCTAAGACCAGACCACCCTGATTTTTTTATGAAAAAATGATCCTTAGTTACCTCTTCTTGACCTTTGACCTATGATGATTTACTTTTTTTCTTGGCTTATCAATGCGCACAAGAAAAAGTAGTCCGGTCAAAATCAGAGCATGTCTTCAATTTTACCTTTTTATATGTCAATGACCCCTAGTGACCCTGTGTGACATGTCACTTTTAGTGCAGGAGCAACCTATATGAACATTGATTCAAGAAATCTTTTGACCAATTCTGACAATCATCAGTTATTTCCTCTCGGACAAGTAGCATTTTGAGTGAATGGAATGAAAATTTACATTTTGACCCCTAGTGACCTTTTCTTGACCGTTGACCCCAATCTTATGATGGACTTTTTTCTTGGCTTATCAATGCGCAAGTCCGGTTACAATCGGATAATTTCTTCAATTTAACCCTTGCATAGGTCAATGACCCCTAATGACCCTGTGTGACATGTCACTTTTAGTGCAGGAGCAACCTATATGAACATTGATTCAAGGAATCTTTTGACCAAGTCTGAAAATCATCAGTCATTTCCTCTCGGACATGTAGCATTTTGAGTCAATGGAGTGAAAATGTACATTTTGACCCACTAGTGACCCCAAACATTTTTTGATTTAAAAAAACCGGAGAATTATCTATAGGGATGATAATCGTGAATATGTTGACCGATTCTGAAGTTCATGTGTCGTTTCATTAAAATGCAAGAGCGTTTTAAGTGAAAATCACATTTTGACCACTAGTGATCTTTGTTTGACCTTTGACCCCAAACTTATATTACTTTTTTTCTTGGCTTATCAATGCTAACAAGAAAAAAGTGATCCGGTCAAAAGCAGAGCATGTCTTCAGATTTACACCTGTTTAGTTCAATGACCTCTAGTGACCCCGTGTAATAGACAAGATGTTGGTTTATAAGTTTCAAGAAGAAAAAAGTGTTGTAATAAATATAAGAGGACCTGACGTTTCGATTCTAACAGAATCTTTATCGAAGGTGAAATGACAGAATACAACTTGCACAACATATATATAGACAGGGGAACAAAGGGCAGGAAGTCACAGAGATAATGTAACACAGTGGGGGTCTAAGTGACAGATGGATGAATAGGGGAAGGTATATCAAACTTGACAGCTGATAGATGAAGTGGATAATGTAACAAAAGGATGGCATAGACAAAGGGGAGATAAAAAAGTAAAAGGCAAATGGGATATAAAAAAATGGAGAGTAAAATCCATAATGGTGATAGATGACTACAAATGAATAATAAAAATGGATGGAAATGTAAAATGACTGAGGGATGCATGAGAAAACAAGATAAAACAAAGTGGGAGAAGGACTATGGTAACAAATAATCGAAATGCACTGGAACGAGTAATGAAAATTACTGTGCATAGGAGACAATGTCGAAAATGAAAACATAGTATCACGCATAACAAGAATTAAAAAATTGAAAAATAAAATGAAGGAAAAAGTGGAAAAAAACAAATGGTTAAAAATACAAGTGATAGGTTAATCAGATACAAATGGAGGAGGTGGGGGGGGGGGGGGGGGGGGGGGGGGGGTAGAGTCTAATCGTTCCCTTCCTGGATGTTTAGGCCATGGGCCTGAATAGTGAGAAGACGCTTCATCCAGAGTTTCTCTCTACTGAGACGTACCACTTCTGAACGGTCTACTATGCACAGTAATTTTCATTACTCGTTCCAGTGCATTTCCATTATTTGGGATGTATGTATTAGAACACTAGTAATTTATATCCAGTATATTTGCATTGTGAAACATACTTTAAATCCCAGATGGCCACCAAGATGGCCGCTCTAAATGTAAAAATAGTCTACATGAGTGAATGATAATCCACAATAGATATTGTAAGCGTGTATCATATTACATCACATTCACCAAATAGTATGTTCTAAACTGCTAAGCTATTGCTTTTAGATATAAAACCTCTGTCACCTATGTGACAATTTTGATTCTGTATCACTTTCCAAAATGGCATCCAGAGTGTTTAAGATGATGTTAAATGACCTAAAATGACCATACTATGGTTCGGGAAATAAATGTGTGGCCATTTTGGATTTTGAACTGAGTTAACAAATCAAAAATACTGGATTTGAGTTACTAGTGGACTAAAACATATATCCCATTGTTAACATAATATTCCCATCGTTAATATTATATTTTCATCTTACATTTCGGTTGAAATTATGCTATTTTATGGAATTTTGACTACTTTTGACCATATTTTGACATTAATTTGGCGGTCATTTTGGTTTTAAAGTATATTAACAAAGCAAAAATAGTGGTCTAACACATACATCCCATTGTTAGAACTATACTCTTATCATACATGTTGGTTTGTATATGCTAATATATGAAATTTTACCATTTTTGGCGGCTATCTTGGATTAACGTGTGTTAATAAAGCAAATGTTTTGGATATGATTGTCTAGTGGTCTAATACATACATCCCACTGTTAAAACTATACGTTCACCATACAATGTGATTGCTATCATGTCATTTTATGACATTTGACCAGTTTGGGGGCCATTTTGGACGCCATCTTGGATATGTTGAGAGCATCAGGGTTTTTTGTCACTGTTAACATCTAAAATGTGTTTAAGGACCCCAAAATACACCCCAAAAAAGTTGGTTTAGTTTAGTGCTGGGGTGTTGCACATGAACCCCCTGTACATGGCCCCGACTAGTAGGGCTATAATGTGGATCACACTAGGTGTTACCACCAAACTAGGCTTAAAGACGGGTTACAGGCAACAGTGTTGCAACATTGTTTTATTTTGGATCCATTTATACTGTTATATGTTTAAATACTGTAGTCCAGGTCGAAAAGAAAATGTTTGATATAAAAAGTAACTTACCAAATTCCATGTATATCAACTATTATAGACCTATATCAAGGTTTACATTAAAAAAAAATGTATCTGGCAACACTGACTGCCTTTAATGCCATTTAAGTATTTTTCTCTTCATTTCAACATTCATTTTATGTATTATATCATAAATATGACCAATTTGTTATATACTTGGTCAATTAAGACTTCCTTTAATGTATAATATTCGGCCATTCATTGCTGGGTTTTTTTCAGCCAAAGTGCTAACTTTCCGGCAACACTGTTTCCATGTACATGAAATACCAAAACATTTTATTCCATTTTTATGTAGGTTGGTATCTTATCTACCGATTATGAAAGTGGAATTATCCACAAAGTGCCACTTTCGGCTTTATAGCACCATTCAATACCCCATTTTTCGCTATGCCATGTCGAAAACATTGCATGAGATCTCCTGACCGTAAAACCCAAAAAATGGATCCACATTTTGTATTTACTCAAGCTTATCTAAAGAATGGAAATTAACTACCCGTATGATTTGTTAGTCCAGTTATGAACACATTTCCAGCTTTAGCAAACAAGATAGCAAACATTTTAGAACCACCCTCTGCATCGTGGCTCTATTGTGTAAGAGTTGTGAAAATCAACATAGATTCTCAGAGGTTTATTTGCTAATAGTGAATTAAAAAGTACAATTGTAACGGCTAACGGCTTTAGTTGAATAACATACAATAATGTCTATAGTAGTAGTGCATGAGTACCAGGCAAGAAGAAAGATATTCGTCTTGATGTTTTGAATGTTGTGAGTGCTATATTAAACTTATTGAATTATTAATCAAATCCATGTAAAAGTGTACATTTCTGGAAAGGAAATTGATCATAAGTCAAATTTGGCGTCAATTTTGGGAACAATGTTGATTTTTTTTGGAGAAAATCACCTACAAAAATTTTCTCAAAAAATATCAACATTTTTGGTCAAAATCGAAGCCAAATTTGGATTTTCTGATCCATTTCCATTCTAAAAATGTATAATTTTATGGACATTTGAGTCAATAGTTCAAATATAACAGCACTCACAACATTCATAAAGTTACTTCCTTGAGCCCCCTCCCTATTTATAATAAATAATAATAAATAATAATATAATTTATATAGCGCCTAATATCCATTTACAAAGAAATGTTCAATGGCGCTGTAGAGTCAAGTGCTATGCACTGTATGCTTTCGAGAAGAGATGAGTTTTTAGTTTCTTCTTAAAAATGTTGACATTCGGGGATGACTTAATGTCCAGTGGTAATGAGTTCCATAGAACAGGTGCAGCTGATGAAAAGCAACGGCGACCGTACGTAGCGAGTTTCCATCGTGGTACTTCAAGGAGTAGTTTGTTGTTGGAGCGAAGGTTGCGGCATGTACGTCGATAATGGACAAGATCTGCAAGATATTGTGGAGCAAGTCCGTTTAAGGCTTTATAAGTTAGGAGCAAGATCTTGAACTCAATTCTGGATGATATTGGCAGCCAATGAAGCTGCTTGAGTGCAGGAGTGATATGGTCGAACTTTTTTGTGCGGGTAATGATTCTAGCGGCCGTATTCTGTGCACATTGAAGAAGATGAAGATGTGTATCTGGGATACCATACAACAAGGAATTACCATAGTCAAGTTTTGATGAAACAATAGCATGAACAATAGTAGAACATGACTCGTTAGTGAGGTACTTTCTAATATGACCAATTTTCCTGAGAAAGAAGTAAATTGAACGGCACGTAGACGAGACATGTTGATGGAAAGAGAAAGTATCATCAAAAGTAACACCAATATTCCTGGCCTATTTGGCAGGCGTAACTGAACAGGAGCCGATGTTGATAGAGTTGAAAGGCATTGGAGAGCGGTCAAACTTAGAGTGAATGTAAAGACCTTCTGTCTTAGAATCATTGAATTTCAGTTTGTTCTGCGTCATCCATTCCTTGATTTGAAGAACACCGCTCTGGATTGAGCTGATGGCTGATGCAGTATTAGACTTAGTGAATGAAAGATATAATTGGTTATCATCAGCATATTGGTGAAAGTTGAGGTTAAGGTGACGAATCAGATTTCCAAGAGGAGAAATGTAGATGGAAAACAGCAGTGGTCCTAAAACTGAGCCTTGAGGCACTCCGAAGTTTAGCAATTTTGATGATGAAGTGCTACCTTTAACAGAAACGGACTGAAATCTACCAGTGAGGTAGGAGCGAATCCATTGTAGAGCAACTCCTTTGATACCAAGGGTTGGAAAGACGCTGGAGTAAAATACTGTGATCGATGGTATCGAAGGCTGCCGATAAATCTAGGAGGACTAACAAGACAACATTGCCGGAATCAAGGGATCTAGTAATGCTATTATGCACTGATAACAATGCTGTTTCCGTGCTGTGAAGTTTGCGGTAAGCTGATTGAAGAGGTTCCAACAAAGCATTCTGATTGAAATATTCGTTAAGCTGAGAGGCCACAACTTTCTCAAGAATCTTGGACGCAAAAGGAAGGTTGGAAATAGGGCGGAAATTTTCAGGATTTCCGTGTCAAGCGAAGCTTTCTTGAGAAGTGGAGTAACAACAGCGGATTTGAGCGACTGAGTGACAACGCCAGATTTCAGCGAAAGGTTGATAATCCGTGTTAGAATGGTCAGTAACTTGTCCAGACATAGCTTGATAACAGATGTTGGCATCGGATCGACACAGCTAGACTTAGTCGGAGACTTTTTAACAAAAGATTCAATGTCATCTTCAGAAACAGGATGAAACACTGTGAGAGTTGCAGATGTTGAGATTTCAAATTGGTGGAAGTTAGTTGTGTGTTTTTCAGCATCAAGGCCAGAGCGAATGGTAGCAATTTTGTCATTGAAGTAATTGCTAAAGCGATTGCTCAGTTCAAGTTCAGAAGTATGTGATGGGAGAGCATTTATATTAGGGATTGATGATAGTGTTGAAACAATTTTAAACAGCGATTTCTGATCATGAGAGACTTGTGCAATGAGACCTGAGTAATAAGTTGTTTTTGTACTATTGATTAGCTTATTTACCGCGATACACGATTCCCGAAAGATTTGACGATGAATTTCAAGCTTGGTTTTACGCCATTGTTTTTCAGCAGAGCGTCTTGCTTTCTTGGCGACATCAATTTCAGGTGTGTACCACTTACACTCAGGACGTACAATGAATACGCGTTTTTTGAGGGGTGCATGCTTGTCGAGGAGTTTTCCAAGTTCGGTGTTGTAAATCTCAACTGCAGCATTCAGGTCAGATGGTGGGTTCTGCAAGTCAGTGATTTTATCAAGATCATTTAATAATTGATCAGTACAAATAGCAGATATGCGGCGATATACGACTTCCCGTTTAATTTCAAGAGCTTATTACCTACATTGGGTTCCTTTTTTAAGGATGAGGACTGCATTACATATTTGGAAATTTGATGATTTTGAAAAACTCTTATAACTGAATAATTGAAATTATTAGTATGGCTTTCTAGTCATGTGTTATGTATCACAAAATTGCAGTAATTTTTGAAGGAATCAATACACATTTTTTGTGTGTGAATATTATGTTGATGGTGATCCAGCCGCGGCCAGTTTTGAAGGCGTAACGGACTGATTTGTTTTAGTGCCTAGTATACTTATATGCACGCTGGTGTTTCGACACCGCCAGAAGGATACATTATAACAATGCCTTGATTACAAGGACTCTATGCCTGGACTCTTTGAAGAGTAGACTGATTGCAGTTTGCTTTACGTTAGGCTGTGTTCATACAGGATTGTGAATTGTACATGTTTCAGAAGCATGGTAGAAGCTATGTCTTATGAGCTAATTAGTGGGTTTACTGTGTAGCTACAATTGATTGATGTATATGATTCCTTGATGATACTCGTGACCTGTTCTCGAGCCCGTTCTTTATACAGACATGGGGAGATTAGACATGTGTCTCACACTCGAAGCTCGGGTGTTCCCCAAGTTCAAGTGTATTATATAATGTGTCTTTTATTTCAGCTTCTATAAGAAGATGCTGATGCGGAATTATAAATGCTTTATTCGCGTTTGAGTATGCGAAATAGAGAATAAATATATTTATAATAGTAGTGAAGTAATCGATTTTGAAGAAGTGTACTTTTGCAGGTGTGACGTAATGCGAGGTGTAGTGGACCGTAGCGATGGTAGATAGGGCACAGACCTAGTTCGGAGTGTAGCGCAGCAGACAGATTTACAGACGGATGTGGTGGGAAGGAGTACAAGACCAGACTGTGAAGGTGGGGTATGTGTGTTGGTTTAGCCAAGATCAGAGGGATATGCTCAGGTAAAGGACGGTTGCAGTTCTTAGGATGGTTAAGAGGTGGATGGCCCGGGTAAGTCGGATAATTCTTTGTTTCTACCCCGGGGTCTCTACACGTCTGCTGTGTCGCACACTCGAAGCTCGGGTGTTCCCCAAGTTCAAGTGTATTATATAATGTGTCTTTTATTTCAGCTTCTATAAGAAGATGCTGATGCGGAATTATAAATGCTTTATTCGCGTTTGAGTATGCGAAATAGAGAATAAATTTGAAAACTTTTGAATTAATCCTAATACAAAACCTTTTGATTTAAAACAATTTTTTTTTAGATATTGTTCTATTTCTATTATGTGTTTCGTTATAAATTTTCCAACACTTTAAGTTGTTTCATTTTGTAGGTGTTCTATCTGGTAGGCCCTACTCCCTAGCGGGAGAGCCCGTCCGAAGGACGGGCGTCCCGCTAGTCTTACTATAATTTGTCTTATGTTGTATGTATGTGTGTATGTATCCTGAAAAGGCTCTCTCATTTTTCATCTTAAAGCCGCAAACGTTGCACTGATACTAGATGATGACCTGACACGGGTTATAAGCTGTAAATGGCCGAAAACCGTACAGAATTGACCAAGATATGGGCAAACGAACAAAAATCCAGGGCTTTTTCAGATTATTTCTACGGGCCATTTTTGTTTATCTCTATGCGAACTGTAACTATGCAGTCGGCGCGCGTAACACATGGCGCGTCGTAGTGCGCCGTGTAAATAGACGCGCGCACACAAGCAGGCTGGGATATAATGGGAAAATACGTCATGCTACGGGAGATGGTTAAGATTTAGACCTTGGGGTTAAAATTAGCCGGGAGACGGGGTGTAAATAGAGTATGTGAGGGGCCGGGGTTAATGAAGAAATGTGGAATAACCGAGGGCCATAAGGTAACGAAATAATGTGGTTTCTGAGAGAACAAAACATGATATGGTGAATCTAAATTACGTAACATGGTGTCAGATGTGGGATTTGATACTCCATGTGACACGCGGGTGGACACATATTGGAGAAATACGCCGCGCTACGGGAGATGGTTAAGGTTAGGCCTTGGCGTTGATATAAGCCGCGAGGCGTGGAACTTTAGGCCTTGGGGGTTGAGACCAGCGTCCGAATTAAGGAAAAAAATCTGGTTGCCCGCCGGGCAACCAAGCAGGAAATTATGGTTGCCCGGCAGATTTTTTGGTTGCCCGTTCTGTAAAATATTTAAATGCATGTGTTAAGTGTTTCACTTCTTGTAAAAAGTACATGTTGGTTGCCCGGTGCTAATTTTGGGTGTCCCGGGCAACCGGGCAACCACTTACCGCGAACGCTGGTTGAGACATGCCACGGGGCGGGGCGGGGGCGGTGACAAATAGGGGTTGTATGTCATGATGTAATGTGGTTTGGGAGGCAGGGGGTTAATGAAGAAATGCGATGCTAAATTGCGTAACTGATATGCCACGGGGCGAGGACGGGCGGGGGAGTGACGGGTGGGGTACGGGAGAAGGTTTAGGCCTTGAAGTTGAAATATGCCACGGGGCGTGGGTCTTTTTTAATTTTTTTAATTGAAATTTGAAAACATTTAAATTACAACAAAACGTTTTGATTTAAAACCAAAATGTTTTAAATATTGTTCTATTCCTATGTGTTTTGTTATAAATTTTCCAACACTTGTGTTGTTTCATTTTGTAGGTGTTCTATCTGGTAGGCCCTACTCCCTTGCGGGAGAGCCCGTCCGAAGGACGGGCGTCCCGTTAGTGTTAATAAAAAAGCCAAATTATTGAATTGTTCTTTAAATTGCCAGTTAATTATCAATTAATTATCAGTTACCTAATATTGGTTTTCAAAACGTTTTATTTTGGTTTTAATTAGGTTTCGTGTTTGTGAAACGTTTTTAAAATGTGTTAAACATGGTTTTAGATCGTTTTAAACATGTTTTTAAAACGTATTTGAAACATCTTGTAAGACTAAATAATTTAAACATGGTTATTTTCACGTTATATTAACGTTTTCAAAACGTTACATGGAAACGTTATTAAAAGATATACAACGAGCAGTGAGCTTAAATTGTTGATATCACATAATTATATATATGCACATTATATTAAGCAGTTCAATGATCATCCTCAATCTGCACCACATGCCGAGACCAAAAATTATTTTAAACATCGGATTTTCTTGCCTCCTTGTGTGACATCCACGATGCCTATAAATGAGGTGGCCATTGTTTACATCCAATGAATGCAACGTCTTATGGGGCCCTCAAATGTATCCGTGTGAGCTGAGCGGCCCCTTACCGTGTTAAAAATGGGTGCGGACGGCGGCACACACGGTGGGCCGTTGGGCCGTCCGTTGAACACGTTCAGGGGACTTTGCCGGCCACCGGAGTTTTAAGCATGCTCAAAACTCCTGGCGGGTGAGTAAAAGCGGCGGCGAACGATGAGAGCCCGATATGAAGACGGTATAAGGACGGCGCACACGTTCGCACCCGTTTCGCACCCGTTTCGCACCCGTTGCGCACCCGTTTCGCGCCCATTCGCAGGGCGGCGATGGACGCGTGGTGGACGTCGACCATCTTAGCGACGGACTGCGAATAGCCGCATGCAGCCTAGTAACCGTTCGCGGAACGGACTCTCAGCAGGCATGTTGCAACTCTCTAAATGTAAAAGAGCTAAAACTCACTCTAGGAGGAACAGCTCTTTTTTTGGAGTGAAGTTCAATTTTAAAAGAGCGATTTTCACTTTAAAAAGAGTTAAAATCACTCTTAAAAGAGTGACAAATCACTCTGAAAAGAGTGAACTTCACTTCTTAGAAGAGCCGTCCATCCTAAAGCTCTCGAAAGAGTGAGGTTTAGCTCTTTTACATTTAGAGAGTATTATAGATGTTGGTCGTACGAATTCCGGAATGCAAATGAAGCGGCGAGCTTGAGCGCTTGATGATGTAATCAAGAAGTTTCGGCCGGTACCCAGGCGTTTCGACCGGTTAGGAACCGGTATGGAGGTGGTATGCACACGGTGAGGACACGGTGAGAACGGTAAGCTAGAACTGTATGAGGCCGGTGATCCCGGGACAAGGCCGGTGAGAACCCGGGACAGACCCGGTGTATAACGGTATGGACCGAGGACCCGGTGAGGAGGTGTTATGCACCCGGTAAGAACGGTAAGCTAGAAATGTATGAGGACGACGGTGAGCCCGGTACCCGACCGGTGAGGACCTGGTATAGACCCTGTATATAACGTTATGGACCCGGTGGCCACAACAAAAGATTAATGCGCCCGTTGACATTTTTTACTGATTGTTTGGACTCTGTTGTTTTTCTATTAGACGGTAAGGTTGCCGCCTACCATTACCGCCCTGCGAACGGGCGCGAAACGGGTGCGCCGTCTGTATACCGTACTCAAACCGGGTTCTCACCGTTTGCCGCCGCTTTTACTCACCCGGCAATAGTTTTGAGAATGGTCAAACTTCCTGCCGGGCGCGGATGGCCGGCAATGTCCCCGGCAACGTGTTCAACGGACGGGAAACGGCCCACCGTGTGACATCACCGTGTGCCACCGTCTGCACCAATTTGTCACACGGTAATGGGCCGGCCAGCTCACACGGATACATGTGAGTACAAATGTATTTTACAGACATTCCCGGAATGTGAGCGAAGCGGCGAGCTTGAGCGCTCACCTTATACAGGGCAGTTTGATGACGTTATCAAGGCGGTTCGGTCGGTACCCAAGCGGCCGGTGAGGACCTGGTGAGGAGGTGGTATGAGCCCGGTTCCAGGCCGATAAGGACCCGGTATAGAACAGTATGAACCCGGTGACCAAAAAATAAATCAATGCGGCCGTTGACATGTTTTGCTGATTGTTCACCGTGTTGGACTCTGTTGTTTTTCTATAAGACGGTAAGGGGCCGCCCAGCTCACACGGATACATGTGAGGGCCCCATTAGGGACTGGACTCGGTGGCATACCCAGGGGGGATTTTTTTCGCCGTTTTTGAGGACAACGTAATCGCTACCCCCCCCCCCCCCCCCCCCCCCCCCCCCCTTCCCCCTAATATCATAGTCATTACCCTTTTCAATTCTGAAAATAACTGCTAGGGCATTAATTGTATTGTATAGGGAAAAGACAGTGTTGCCAGAACCATTTTTGAAAAAATAAGGATGAATCTAAATGCCACAGTTTAAGCATGTTTTTATGAGTGAATAGTTTGCGTATAAACTTGTATTACATCATATTTGGATAGAAATCAGTATAGTTTTAAGTGATGCCAAACTCCCAGAAAACCGAAGGCTTTTAATTTCAGTATTTGTCTTTTTCAGAAAAATCGTACTACAGCAGTTCAGTTCTCTCAATCAGTTCTAATACGTTTATTTTTTGCGAGCTAAATATGGATAAAAGACGCATATGTTTAATATTATAAAACTTCCAGTGTTGCCAGAGCCAAAAATAAGATACAAAATAAAGTTGACGAGTTGACATTACCTGTCAGTAAAAAAGAAAGATATGCAAGTATGTATTAAATACATAATTGCAACACTCAAGTCAAGTCCTCTAATATATATTTTGCACTTTTGTCGAGTCAGTAATTGGAAGAACAGGGCATATTTTAACATATTTTATTCTTAGAAGTGTGCAAAATAGCCCAAATAGCCTACAATACAAATGTATTTTTTATTTTAAAAATGCATATTTCAATATGTTTAATATACCATATAAGACCTATTCCACCATATCAATACGAAAAATCCATATTTTTATCGTGCACATGACCTGGTGGTATAGGTGATATCTGTCTAACTTCTTAGAGACAACCCTGACTGATTAAAATACTGGAGTATTAAATGCAAATTGTCAGAGGCTTGCAAATATTATGATATGGTATAATATATGTAAGCTTATTAAGCTTACTTGTGTAAGCGTACTAAATACATATTTTACACATGTCAGCCATCTGCTTAGTGCAATTCTATCCATAGA